>MU853190.1:0-195239 GCA_033085395.1 Xanthoparmelia taractica | reverse complement strand
CTCCACCATCAAGACACTCCACCATCAAGACACTCCACCATCAAGACACTCCACCATCAAGACACTCCACCATCAAGACACTCCACCATCAAGGCACTCCACCATCAAGACACTCCACCATCAAGGCACTCCATCAAAATCACCCTCCCCAATCCACCCCTCCCTTCCTCGCCTAGTCATTCATATTAGCTTACATACCAGCTTATTCATATCCGCTCACTTATCAACTTATCCAACCTCCCCACTTACCCAACCGTACCACTCGTCCCACTCACTATGCCCAACACCTCCCCCAATCCTCCCCAACTCACATTAGGTGCCAGAGATGCCAGATATATGCTTGGAGCTGGTGAGTACTACTCCTGGCCCCGGAACTAAAATCTACGATTATTAGGCAAGAGAGGTGAAGGATAAGTAGAAGGAGAAAAAGGAAGACGAGGAGGAGAAAGAGGTAGGAGAAGAGAAGGAATAGATGGATAAGGAGGAGGAGGAGGAGAAGAAGAAGAAGAAGAAGAAGAAGAGGGGAGAATAAGGATAAGCCCATCTAACGCCGGAGATATCCTTAAAGCTATTGGATACTAGTTAAGGAATTAAAAGTACTCTCACTAGGTATGAAAAGGGAAGAGGACGAGGTAGCTAGTGAAGTATATCAGCGTAACATACGCCAGAAACACTTTCCTTTCCTTTCTCCTTTTTTCTTTTCTATGATTCTCCTTCTTCTCCTTCTACGGGAAAAGTGGAAAAACGAAAAATGAAAGAACGGAAGAGGAAATGCAAAGTGCACCGTCCTTCTCACTCCCACCCTGAGAAAAAAGGAAGAAAAAAAGGAAGGAATAGGAAGAGAGCTAGGTATGAGACCAAAGGATCAGGCTCGGACTTGTGCGTTTACATTTTCGTTAACGTGTCTCGGGTAGGCCAAACTTTGATGGATAGGTTGTGTATGCGTACTCGCTCTCTCTCTCCCTCCCTCTCTCTCTCTCTCTTTTTCTTCAAAAAGAAAAAAGGGGAAAAGGAAAAGCAGCAAGTGAGTGTAGCCTCCTCCTTCGTCCCACATCGAATTCAGAGAAAGTCTGAACAAAGAAAAAGAGGAGAAAAGAAAGAAGGAAGAGAAATAGAGAGAGACTGGGTATGAGATGAGAGAATTATACTCGGTCTTGTGTATGTGCATATGAAGGTTGGATTGTTGAGTTTTTAGGGATGGTTATATTTTTAATGGATGGATAACTAGGTGGATGGTTGGATGGAGGGATGGATAAGTAGGTGGATAGACGGATAGATAGATGGATGAGTTGGATAGATGAAGGAATGGATGATTACATTAATGAATGGATGGAGGGAGGGATGGAGGGAGGGATGGATCGATCGATCGATCGATAAGTTGGAGGATGAGTATGAGGATGGATGGATGAAGGAGTTGGATAATAACATTGATGGATGGATGGATGGATGGATGAGTTCGGTTTTGTGTATGTGTACGTGTACGCGTACTGTTGTATATTTTCAGATCGAGAGCAAGTGAGTGATGGGATGGAAGGTAGTTGGTTGTTTGTGTTTATTTGTTGTTGGTCGAGAGAGGAGGGGGAGGGGAAGGGAGATGGTGATGGTGAGGGGGATGGGAATTGTAATGGGTAAGGGGGGTTTGTTTATGGATGATGGGGTTGAGATAATTAATCGAGCTTTGTTCTAACGGTTGTTTCGAGGTACGTACGTCTGTAGAGGCAGGTACACGAGTCGAGGTACGTATTTTCTGTAGACGTAGGTACACATGTAGAAGTAAGGAGATATTGTGGAAGTAGCGGGCGCTCAGTCAGCAGTGAATCAACTGAAGGCCTAATTCATATCCCAGCTTAACTTATTCAATCGGCCGTGCTTTGAGCCAGACGCATGTTTGTTGCAATACGTATCTCCGTATGAAGATTGTATTGCTGCGACTGCAGAGTCGTGGATCTGGAGATTCGAAGTGTGCTTGCGTCGCTACAATATACATAGTTGATGCATGAATGAGACTCCCTGCTTCTGACATATGTTCATTGGGGGTTATCTGGCCTCATGCGTAAACGCCGAGATGGCAATGAATGAAGAGAAGAGAAAACCCCTGCCTGCCTCACCATCTAATCTTATCCCCAAAAAGGTGATGTTCACTCACTGCAGAGTCATACTTACGCAAGTAATGGCGGGTACAAGGCAACGTACTTGATCGCCATATCCACACTCCAGTCCCAGACGGAAGTGGAGTGTTCTATGCTGCGGCATGATTTTCTCGAACAAAATGGCCAACGAATGGAGCAAAAAACTTGGAAAGCAAGCCAATATCAAGGTCAGGTCCACTCCATGCAACCCTATCCCCAACCCACTATTGATCTTCTCCGTAACATGAGCCATAGATTCCCTCAACTACCTCCTTAGAACAGTCCATTATCAATCGCGCAGAGCAATGAATATGCTCAAGCTGTCTGCCTTAACCTGAACCCGAGCATTGATATGATCCACACTGAACTGAACTTCTCCAATTGCTGAAGCAACCAATTCCTCGGAGCAGTGCACAGTAAGTATTTGCCCCATTACAATAGCACCGTCAGGGCCAAGGGTGGTTCTGGATTCCTACGTACCCGTCATCCAAATCCTGCTAACTCAATCAATTGACCCTCCCAGCCGGAGACCTGAGACTTGAGACAAGAAGCCACCGAACCCATGTTAAGCAAGAAAGCCATGAACCGTGCAAGAGTATCCAATGCTGTCCACAGCTGTCTAAAGAGAGGCTCCCTTTTTGGTAGCCCAAGTCTCCACGCGATCGCCAACAGCAGCATTCTAAAGACCATGACTTCTATCTTGCACGAAAAAAAAAAAAAGAAAAGCTGTAAACCGCAGGAAGAATTTCGCTCTCATCTTGTCTCTCTCAACCACCTTTTTCAGGATTTTTGAGAACTTGATTCTGTCTGTTTCTTGGATAATAGAATAAGGTAGGGGATAGGAGGATAGAAAAACCGAGATCTAAAGGCACAGAACGATTTGTAGAGAAACAACAGGCTTCAAAGGTGATCTCTTGTGCCTCGTACGTACGTTGGGCATTGGCGTGCAGCCAGGGTACAGGCCCGAGACAGGCTGTCACATTTGCGTGGGATAGCACCACTCTACGTACAGCACTCAGACAACGCTCAACGCATAAAATCGTTCTGGACATTATCCGTCAAGGCCGTTGTTGGATCGCTTTCCGCACTCAAGGTATTAAAAATGGGTCGAGTGATTATAAACGTAAACTAGAAAGGCGTTGAGACCAATATCAACCGGACGCCTCTCTTCTGAATACAACGTGCTTAGGTAGTACTTGGGTATTTCGCGTCTGGTCCTCTATCTGCATCATGCAGGAACGTTGCCATAGGCTCAATTATGAAGGCATGCTGGCTAGGTAGACGAATCGTCCGGACATGACCATGCCTGGCATCCAGCCTTCAGATGGTGTATCAATTCCTTCCTTCCTCATTCGAGCATGTACTTTTCATAAATTGCCAAAAGTGTCCCTAGCATTTGTCTCAGGAAATTCGTCAAATCGTTCTAGAGATTCACGGATCCTTCCCGTTTCACATACCACAGCCTCAAGATAATCGCGGCACCTCGGCCTTGGCCATAAAGGGGGCACGGGCGTAATAAACATTCTTACTGCAGTCTCCAGCCAATTGCTACATGAGAAACAGTTCATGTTTCATGTAATGGAGGGAGATAAATGCACATAGCCCACTGTATGCCTAGAAGTGGATATGCATACGCCCCGTATCTGTAACACGTAATCACTCATATAGATCCACCAGTCACGTCCAGCAAAGTATGATGTCTTCCTCTGGCGCAACGTGTCTGCAATTGAATACTCCATCCTTTCTCCCCCTTTTTCCTTTACAGCAGGCTCTCCAATTCACACAAAAATGAGTCTCGAAGTGGACGGCCGTCACGGCAATGTCCCCATTCCGTGTCAAAGAGAAAGTGAGATCGTCAAGTATGTCAATGGACATGTATCCCACAGCATTCCACCCACTGTAGAGGTCCACGGCGCTGTAGGCACCGCTAGTGAACACGTTGGGCCTCCAGAAATGTCGAAGCCGAGAAACCTAGGCCTGGTAAGAAGAGTCCGAGTGCGTCAAAGTCTCATCTTCTGCTGGAGCGCCTTGTTCGCTCATGTCTCCGTGCTGGCTATTGTGGTAGCAGGTGTGGCCGGCTCAATTGCGGCAAGAAGAGAGAAGAACATGGATGCATGGTTTGTCCGCTGCTTTCAAGCGCATATAGGGACTTCAGTTGCTGATCGCTGGGCCATAGTATGAACACATTGCAAAACCCAAACACGAAGCTCAGTGCGAATGCCTCGTCTCGCGCAGACACATCTATCGGAGTCAACTCGACCAACATTGCAAATTCTACATGCCAAAACTGGAACTTCAACAATTCTTAGCACAAGTGACTGCGGCAGCCTAGCCTCACATTATACACCACCATTTATAATCTCAAGACTAACAACGGACGGCATATCATGCAATTTATACTGCGGTACGGATTTTTATGACCATAAAACGGATATCATGGCCTTCACCGCATTCACGTTTGAAGGTTGCATTGGGGCTTGCGCAACTTTTAATCATCAAGCCGCGGGCCTGCACGGAAACTTGATTTGTTGTCGCGCAAGTTTTGTCCAAGGAAATGGCGAGAATGGGGGGCCTGGGTGTTATTTGAAGGGGATCCAGAATATGCCGCCGACTTTAAAAGGGAATGCGGATAGTGCTAGGTTGATTATCAATTAGTCATGAAAGGGTGTGCAGGATTAGCAAGCTTCCTTGGGGAGGGGGAGGAACTCATTCAAAACAGCCTTATTGAGGACCGCAGCCTCGTGGTATTCCGCGACGGCCATGTATAAGAAGGCGTGCGTTGTGGCTTATCACCACCGTTGACAATCCAATAATTTCATAGCTGCTTTCATGAAGACTCAGTAAGAATTAAAGCTTGCATCCGCTCGCAGCATCAGCCAAGTCGATCTTCGGACCAGGGTAAACAGAA
The DNA here is from genome assembly GCA_033085395.1 of Xanthoparmelia taractica. Taxonomy (NCBI): domain Eukaryota; kingdom Fungi; phylum Ascomycota; class Lecanoromycetes; order Lecanorales; family Parmeliaceae; genus Xanthoparmelia; species Xanthoparmelia taractica. Next base: position 190,202 of record MU853190.1, on the reverse strand, counting down.
AGGCCACGGAGCGCTCAAGTTCATGGGACAATGTCTCTTATGACGAAAGGAGTGGGGCTGTCGCCGTCGTGCTGAAGCTGCGTAATTGAAGAGCAGTTGCCACGAGGTATCAAAGCAAGGCAGCTCTGATCAACAGTGGCCCATTGGATACCGATCGGATGCGTCGAAGGCAAGCTCTTCACTTACGTCAATTCCATTCTTCTGTAAAGTACCGCTCTTTACTCCCTGTGCTCGCCATCAAGGTCGAAGAGCGGCCGCTTAGTCACATGACTCTCATCATCATGGACAATGACCGCAGAGCGATCAGCCAATGGCATTGGTCTGGTGACAATACGGCGGATGAAAGGGCAAACACCATCTGCAAGTTGCAAGGAAGCATTGCTTATAGGCAGATATGGCGAAAGACCTCCCACTGATTCATAATGCTTGCCGTAACGTTTTACCATTCAACGTGTACCAGGAAGTACATGATGGATCATCGCAGATCATTATCCGGGTAAAGGGTGCAGCCTGGGTAGAAGGTTGCAGGTATGTACAGACCATTTCCACCTTTCCAATAAAGGTAATTCGGAGGCTTGTGCTGCATTATCGAGAGTATCCTTCCGTACTCTGGATATATTGTAGGTGCTATTCCCATTGATTCGAACCATCGACATTGGTGATCGCCCAGCACTGGTTGAGTATCTGGAAAGTCTCTGATTTCCCTGTGTATCCCACGAAACTCGGACAAGAAATCCTTTGTGGAGCAGTGTTGACACTTCTTCTCCACGTTCAGCACCTGCCATGTAGCCTCCACTATGTTTCTCAAGACCAGATGTTGTAGCCTAGCGTTGATGATGTTGCCCTAGAGATTTTCAGTCAGAGGTAGAGCCCATCTCTTAGGCTCGTGGCAGAGTTGTGTGTCGCAGGGTCATTGAGAGCCAGTAGCTGTGTATAGAGAGTTGGAGCTGGCGGATTCGTGATATGGATGGAAAGGGGTTGCAGTCGTAGAGGAATTCGACGTAAAGTCGTGATGGAGACTGTGGGCCATACACGGTAGCCCGGACCGTATAGGTGGATGGCAGGAGGCAGGAGCTGCGTTTGCTGGGGTATAGTGCGTCACCAGAGACCTCTCATAGCAGTGTCTCATATGAGCAAGTTGATGGTGGCTGATATAACACTACCTAGTATGGGATATTCCTACGGCAGCCGGGACGGAACGAGAAGCCGATCCGGGCCATGCACCAATGGAAATAGGCCTAGCAAGAAAGATATCTCACGCTCCAATAAAAGGCACTATCATTTTTCTCACAAGGAAAAAGATGTTGTCCAGAGAAGAGTTAACTATCTAGACCAGTAGGAAACTACATGACTATGAACAGCCAACACAACTTTACATTTCACAGCGCGTTTGGGCCTCTTGCAGCGCTCATGGCGCCACGACACCCCGCCAAGCGCTCTTTTCTCTTTGCGATTATTCGTGCTACCTCAACACACCAATCATCTTCTCGTGTTTTGTCCATTTTGTCCGGACAAACCAAGTTCATACTTTCCCATACGTTCTTCTTGAAATCAAGCTACTAGGCCAACGTTGACATACGCAGAGTATTCTAACACGTAACGGACATAGATCTATTGAGACATGGATCAGTCACAGACTCGAGAGAAGGAACCATTCACGCTGCAAGCGCGGGGCTTTCAACATCATCAAGAATCGCAACTTCCAATAGAAGCAGACTTTGCCGACATGTCTGATCTGGGCCACCGAGTAGCTACTACGAAAAAGAGAGGTGCTATCGATGGAGCACAGGCAGCAAATCAATTTGATGCCAACATTGATAAGATTCAGCTCGCTCAAGCAGCTATTAGTTATAGGCCAAAGCGTGATCACGTATTGAAGATGGAAAGCATCAAAGCATTGCTAAAGAATTGCCTAGATGGTCTTAAAGAACCGCAAAACAAGCGCTCTTCCTATCTCGACGGGCTTCTTTCACAATGGCTCGATATATGGCGGCAAGACCGAAGCCATAATCTTCTAATATACATTCTAGGCGGTGGCAGTGAGCAGTACAAAGATCGCAAATTGGATTTTGACGACTTAGAGACCAGTGACAAGATCAAGAAGAACGTCCTCGAGCAGCAATGCCCTCAGCAGGGTGCTTGCCTTCACTTGGCGAAGCTAACAAGCGCTTTGGACATTGATCCTGACGAGGCGCTCGAGTTGAAAATGGCCATCAGTCTTCACGAAATACGTGACCTCAATGGTGGTCTAGTTGTCAGCAAGCCTGTTACTGTGGGAAGAGAAGGCATTATCCAGAAGAGTCTCCTCAAGGAAAGATACCATCGTACCATCGCTCCTCGAAATCCTTATCCCAGTCCTGCTGAAGGATCGCCAACCCTTCAAGCTGACACTTCGAAAATCTTCCTGGACTGGGTGAGTCTGTTCCGGGTTCCTCTTTGCGAACCGCTCTCAATAGCTGTAGCTCACAACAGAGACAGGTATTGGTAATCATGCCAGAAGGACACCGCTTCAGATTTTTAACTGAGAATGCTGATCCTCAGGCGCTCAATGAATGGATCAGAACACAGTCAGCAGACCTAGACCAATCGTGAGTGGACCTGACAGGGACGGAGATAAATGTACGCTGGGGCTTGGCACTGGCGTGCAAGAACCAATTGACCAACATCGGCTCGTGGATTGCCAGCGATTTATACCGTGGAGATCCAGAAGAATGGTATCGGCAATCTAACATGCTGGAAGCCGTCGTCTACGCCTCCCTCAGACTTCGAGACCTCGACCTATTTGACAAGGCTGTCACTTTGAATCCAAGAATGCTACCGCTTACAAGATGGCAAGACGTTGGCAGCACCATGGAGCTTGCCGATTTCTTGTCGTATAGGAAATCGTGAGCAGCCAAATCACTTCTCAATGCTTTTTCATTATCGCTAATTGAATGTCTAGGCTCAATCAAGCATTGACCAAAATCGACTCTTTCCAAGACCGCTACATCATCTTACAGAGCATTCGTGATGGATGTGAAACACAAAAGGAGCCACAAGAGAGCATGGAAATTGTCGACGATTGGTTTCGAGACCAAGTTGAGCAAGCTCTGAGTGACATAGAGCGAGTCGAGGACAATGATGGGGCTGTCCTGGTCAGCGTCGCCAAGAAGTTCGCCAAAGCCATGGATATTCACCGGTATGGCCTGCCCTCAAGCCAGCCTTGAACGCAATGCTGAAACTAGCAGGATTACTTCTTTCGCAAAGAGGCATAGCTCAAACCACGATTTCGCCATCGAGTTTGCTTTCTCCCTCCACGATAATCTTGTACAGAACAACATCGACGCCGGACAAGCCACCTATCTTCTTGCCGAGATTCTCTCCGCCGCAGTGCCAGCTTTATGCGTACGAGGTGCCCGCAACAAGTCTGTTCATCCCTGGCTCCCATCTCGAGCGATGTATGCCTTTGCTCAAGAACAGCAAACGTTACAAGCAGACTGTATGGCACGTTTGGTGCGTTGCTGTGTTGCGACGGGTCTTTATAACGAAGAGCATGCACTCCTACGGCAAATCTGGCTAGACGCCCGTATAGCTAACGCCCCTACCTTACAACACGTCTTCCTACCCTATCTCAAGCAGCTGCTCATGGTGATGCACGATTACCTCATCCCGCTGACGACGCAAAGCTACCAATGGCAGTTCCAACAAGTGATCTCCCTCTTCATCATCCGCTACATCGGCAAAGAACCTCCAACGCCATCCGCCGACTTCACCTGCCCGCCTCTTGGATGTGCCGGGCCCACAAGGCCATACGGTTGTGCCACCTGTCTCGAGCTGGACGCTTTTCTCGTAGACCCTTACCGAGAAACGGCTGATGTCAGGGGCGGCATCGACGCTCCGGAGCACGTGGCCACCCAAATCCAAGGGACAGACTACCTGCAGATGACAATCGTTTCGCACAGCGCTGAGCAGATGACATCTACGATACGGATCACGAAGAATAAGAAGAAAACCGAGGAGCCGGATGCGAGGCATGAGATGTGGAAGGAGAGGGTTCTCAAGGCGAATGATTTGATACAAGCGATTTGCAAGGACGAGCAGTGGGCGATGTTGTTGGGAGATAGGTACGATGAGTGTATGGGCTTGAAAGCGATAAGGACGGGATGAATGTTGCGACTACCTGCGTAGATAGTAGTGTTGATAGCCTCCTATCTTGAGCTTCGCTCGTTCACACAACGAGCACCACAGTCGCATTACCATTCAGTATCCCACCTAATCAAATCAAATCAAACCATGACCATTCTTTCAGGTCTTCCTAGATCCTTGCTACTCCAAAGCTAGGGCGTTGAAGTTTGGTTAGCATAGCAGTTATATTGGAGCGGTAGGAATTCCGTCCCATCATGCGGCTAGGTACTTCGTAGCACCCACTAGATCATTCGGGCTTTTGGATTTAGAGTTAAGGCTAGTGCTGCGACCTGCGCCTTAGCTTGGGCCGAATCATGCTGGCTCCGGCCAAGTAGGGCACGAGATTCAACGCTCACGGAAATGAAAAACCTCGAATGGGACTAGCGTGGCGGCATTCTTACCCCCTTTTTTTTTTTTTTTTTGGGGTGCGAACTAAGTAATCTTACAAGTGGCATGGTCCGGAGGCCAACTACAGGCAGGGTACTTGCGAACATAAAGCCAGCACTGATGATGCTACTGATGCGACGCATCTCTTTGCGCTGGGATGGGGTTGCTGTGGGCGATTTAGGTCGTGTAATAGAACCACCCTACCTGGCACTACGAGGCCTCATTCAAAGTCTTCGGCTGTCTTGAACACGAAGCGGGGTATTGCTTCGGCGTGCTCCTATGCTTTAATTAAGAAACCTTTTACGTCGGGGATTCTATGTCACTTCAGAGTACTTCACGATTGGCCTTTATGTCTATCTGAATGGACACGGAGGGGGGGAAGGGGGGCGGCGACTTATTACACAGGGTTTCAATTGTGATTTGGTGTTGCGGATGTGATATTTGCATTTTCTTTTCGAGCGAAGACCTTGGTAAGAGTTTTATTGCTGATCGTGGAGTAGGGGGCGGTGTTTGTGTTGAGGCCTGAGAGAAATTCAGGCGAAGGAGGTGTACAGGACTTGCTACTGTACATCGCTCATCCCTGTTACCGTCTTCTTGTTCATTATAGGTGACGGGAAAATTGACAGAATGGGAAGGCTCTACATATAAATCGGGCCAAGCTGAGGAGTTCAGCAAGGATATTTCACATTTCTGCCATCGGTCTGGTCTTCACATAACACAGACATGGATAGCTTCTGTCACAGGCGATCTGATTGCTACTGGTGTGTTATAGTTGGAGCAAATGAGTGAAGGTCCGAAAATTCATCCATCACGTTTTGCGTCTGTTTGTCATTATTTTCTGCGACTACGTATACAAGAGTCCATTGTCTTCAAAGTTATAGTCAAGGATCTTTCGTGCAAGGCATCAACACGCGGATTTAATCCACTACAAAATCTTTTTCTCTGACATCTTATGCGGGACCTTATTCCCCGCTTACACGTACTGGGAACATAAGGAAGCTTTGACTTTGCGCAGCGAGCAGACTGCAGTGTCCAGGGTCGAAGAAAGATTTCACAAACAAGGCAATACGATATCCTCCTTAGAAGCAGCAGTTCCCAAACTCTGAGTGTGTTGAGCGAGCCGCAAGCAGTCTGGATCAGCTTCTCGCAGCTCCAATGACCATGATCCCAAAATAAGCTGGTCTTGGGCAGCGAATCTTAGCATAAGGCAGAAGAGAGCCCCTTATCCCGCCCAAAAACGCCCCTACAGCTATCTTGTGCCTGACGGGGCTACATTGAGGTTCGACTCGATATTGACTGGCGCTGACTTTACCTTTCGGTATATGGAGACCTTGAAGGATTGAAATCTATCGCCAACATTGGCAACTGTGAAATTTTGGTAATGTCTTTAGGGTTGCTTCACTGACAATCACAGAGGCCGAGGGATTCATCATCGTCTGCTTCAAAGGATATGTTTCCGTCTTCACTGAGGAAACAGATGAAGCTGTTATAGTTTGAGTGTCCTACATATAAATACCCCCTTCTCTTCCTTTCTTCTTTCTTCTTCTCAAAAGAGATCCTTCTTTAACTAGCGCTAAGTTGACCTCTTAAAATTTTTAAGGAGTACCTGTAGGATCGAACTCTATCCTTGGGTTGCTTCACTGATAATCACACAGACCGAGAGGATCATCATCGTCTGCTTCACGGAGTGCCTTTCGGTCTTCACTGAGGGAATTTTAATGCAAGTCTCCTACATATAAATACTCCCCTTACCTTTCCTTCCTTCCACAGAAACCGGTTTTCGATTATTATTACCTTCATGGTAAGTGATCAAGCCACTGGAGTGGTAACGAAGATCACTGAGTAGTTCCTTCCATGACTTCCCTTGGTACAAGACCCCCACCACGCGCATCCTCTTCTACGCCTTGCTCAACTGCTCGTTCCGGAGAAATGCTCCAAGCCCGATCGGCACGGCCAGCTGGAGTAACAACACGACTCAGAACCACGCCGAAGCCATTCAAACTTCACTCCTACAGGAATCATGTTGCAAATTCTCATTATGCCCGAAGTAGACCACTGCGAAGGAGGACACGTCGCGAAACACATGTCTCGCTGGCAGGAGTAGGACAATGATCGGTATTGGTTTCGCTATGACAGCAAGGTCAACTTTCTGCCGCACTTACCAACAGACTGACGTCGAAAGTATATCAAGTATGCTGATGAGGATGTCCTTCAGTTGCCAGCTTGAGACTCGTGGAGATCATTGAAACCTGCTTATGAGATGGAGTCTTCGCAGACAAGGACTGGCATGAATGAAAACCAAGTCCTTCCTCTACAGGTTGGCTCACATCCCAAACAAAAAGAAGGAGAAAAGAGACTGGTTTTATGAGCGCTCTGACAGATATGATACGCTCGCTTTTAGTCAAGTGATTACGACGCTCGAGGAATGCACCATACAAGATCTCTCTACCCTCAATTATTTTATTCAAAGTCTATGACTCCTGGTCAAAACAGCTATGCCTTATCGAAGTGGTCTCGAACACTCCATTCCAAGGGAGTTCACAGAAAGCATCTTTGGCTGAAGTACAATGTACTTGACACAATCACCCGCGATTTTCGAGCTCATCATTTAGCTTCGATATCCAACCACCATTTCACTTGATTCTTTGCGCGTATGGGAGATACTCATTTGCTAGGTCAGTGCCGATTGGCAATGGGGCACAAAGGACAATTTCTACTCATCAAGGACCCTGCACCGAAAGTAAAGCACCAGTCTGAGCCTGCTCAGGGCGAGCGAGCTTCATGTTAAAGGCAACCACCATACTTGGCGAGCGAAGGTGATCAGAAACACTACGAACCGATATGACGACGTTTTTGGTGGTCTTTCTGAAGCGATCAACATCGGCCGACTATAAGATCTATCCCATGCAGTTTCCAAATGATTTGCTACGAGATCCGTGCCGAGGTAAAATGGATGAATCCCATATCGCAGATGATACAGGCCAAAGAAGACCAAAACAGCAGCGAAGCCAGAGACTTCTTCCAAAGGGTGTGCCGAAATGAGAATGAAATGGGACAGTCTGTATCCATCGTCACTCTAGCTTGTCACTCGTTCATAAAACTTTAAGAGGTGGAGTCCCAGCAAGTTCTCATTCGCCTTCATCCGTGCACGTCAGAAGAAATCAATAAAGGAGGACCGTCGAGCCGCGTGCGTCTTCTTATTACATTTCCAATTTTCCAAACTCCGTGATTTGCATGCGTTATGCAGTCAAATATTAACACTCATCACAATATCCGAACATGCCCTCTGCATATGGCATGATTCGTTTCGACACTTCAACTCTCACGACTTTGCTGTTGGGTCTTGAATACAGTATACTTACGCAAAATCATGAAATGCGGAAAGACGGATCGAACTGGACTGACAGCCTGCATTTTCGGGCAGATCTTAAGGAAGCAGCCTCAGACGCACACCCTGAGAACTCTGCGCGGGAGACCCAATCGATCTTTTCACTGGAAGTCAAATAATATGCTGATCTCTTCCGTAGGGGGCGAAACTTCTCTCATTGACATTGACATGATCCGTTCGTTCAAGACTCGAGTCGTAAACAACATCCTACATCGACACAAAGTCCGCTTTCGGCATGAGAGTTCTGACTAAAGGCGGCAACCGATAAGTTCCATGAGTAGATTGAGTCGATCCAGCGATTTGTTTTAATTTGGGATATATACACCAAGGATGATATAATTGATTCTCTCGGATCGAAGCTGGCTAGGAGCTTTATTCTCGGCGATATTATCGCAATTTTTCTTTCATTCTCGTCTCGGCTTTTTTCCAAGCCACCGTCCAAATATCTTCTGCTCGTCTCCGAAATCAACTCGAAGCTGCATTCAAGCAAGAAACTCAAAGTCAAACGAGAGAGAAGAGGAAGGATTTTTGATCGATCTCGATCTTGCTATCGGGATTGATGATATACAGCCGTCCGGCAGACCAGTTGCTCGTCCGTAGCGGCTGCAGGAGGAATTTCGTACGAGACTCTCCGTGTTCGAGAAGCGGATGCCATTGGATCGTGATGGTGAGGGCTATTGCTGCACTTCACCGAAGACGAAAAAAAGATGCCTTGGCATGGAAATTGAGTAGAGATAAGCAAATGCTAATGCAGGCAGAACACAGGAGAAGTACGAAGATGTCACGAGAATTCAAACACACACACACTAATCACGACGTGGTCTTCGCTGTTATGACAACCTCAATGGCCATTCAGCATGCAACAAGATGGGAGCGTTACTTTGGAGCGAGGTTTAATGAAGACTTCTTTCCGCCATCCACATCGAGAAGCTACTTGCTTTTGATACTTGCTTTCGCTGGACCTCTGTTGCAGGACAAGTTTTTCAATCTCTTTTCTTATCTTGACTGGCCACCGTCTGCGGGACGCTTTCTCTCTACTCACCGCTGTTCGCGTGTCTTGGCCTTCGAAGCAGGGTGAACGTGTCCCGGTTCACGCTGGAAGGGAAGCTTGAGGAGAAAGAGATAGGTGATCGAAAGTGGGCCGGATGCCAGAAACATTGAGAAGAACCGACGAGGATATTTTAAGACTGTTTCGGTATCGCCCCGGTAGAGAAAGAGAGCGTGTTCGAATGTACGGGTCTGATCTGGGCTGAATGACTCTGCAGTCACGTAAACAATATCTGTGAGCGGACAAGTATAACGATCACCTTCCCGTACTTTTCCCTAATTGCTTGCTTTGTTCGCTAAGTCCATTAGTCATTTGCTTGTGGATTCTCATAATAAGCTGAGTATAACGCTCGAGCTCGTTAACCTGGCGGAAGAGGATGCGATGATCTTGAAAACCATCTGGAGACTAGGATCCCCTGGTTCTCTACGAGCAGACCTGCACAGCACGTCTACTACATAATAAACTCGGAATCGCGTATGTCTGCCGGACCAAATTCTTTATTCCAATAGTGTCCAGCCGGACATTTTGGCACTAGAGGAACATTTCTTTGATGCCTGGATGTCATCTACAATATACCGAGGAAGCACAGATGATTGTTGACCTTGCTCATTCAGTCACTGTTCTCTACCCGCAGTGACCAATGCGAAAATGTCTTGCGCTAAAGCATATAATCTTGAAGAAATTGATCTCGACTCGCCCAGAGGCTGGGAGACGACTGTTTAGATCTTCTTTAACTGAAAGACTGGACGACAGGCAAACTACAAATCGTCACCACTACGGTGAACTACTTAAGGGCGAAGGCAGTAGCAGCAACAGCCCAACCAAGGTGAGCATTGGGAACGCTGAGATAGTGATCGAATCCGCTTGTCAAGCGCTTTAGCAGCCGCAGCTGGGAGAAAACGAAGAATTTCCACGAATCAAGGGCAACTCGGTGAATCATGCTAAGGATAGCCAAAAGGGACGTAAACTGGAAGACTCAAATGGCTAGGACCACCAATGCCCAAGATGATGGATAAGTCATCGCCTGAATGGATGGGCTCGCGAGTTACATGGGACTGCTAAGCCAATGAGATACCACATTGACGATATCGTACTCAATCACGAAAGACTGTCTGTATTTGCTAGAGAGGTCTAGATTGCTAGATTAATACTTGCGGTGCTAGGAGAGATGTTCCACCGAAAAAGAAGAGATCATTGTTGCTAAGAGTCGTTCACAATTTTCAAACCAGTCAACAACTACACCATTCATTCAGCATATCCGATGCACCATCATGAGGAAGTGCCAGCGATTGTAATCAAACCAGCATAACGAGTATACTTGTGCTCAGACGCTGCCAATGGATACTGGGTTATCACCACCATGGAGGAAAACAGAAATAAGGTGGCTTGCTCACCCAAATGGGCAAAGGGTATATGTGAGGATGGGTCAAGGACTGACAGGGGCGCGATATACCTACTTGGTTTTCGGTCCGCTACTACCAACTGAAGGAGTGGCAAGGATACCCGGTGACGATGATTGGGGCTAGGGGTAGAACTCAACCAAAATCATTGCCGAGAGTAATTATGATTATATGGGAAGCGAAGACTTGCATGAGTACAAATCCAGACCAAGAGAAGTTATGGGAAGAGAAATGCGTGCCGCAAACCGGATTGATGAAGAAAGGATTGAGAGTCTTGAGAATGAGCGCACTAGGTGCAACCAGAAGAGTAGACGACAGCGATTTTCGATAGACACTGACAATGATTCACAAATTTGTGCTGGGCGAGCAGGGAGGCCAGAATCATCACGGTCCAGTCGATTCCCCCATCATGCCTTACTTTACAGACTGGCTGATGTGTGTTCCACTTATATGTACATGGGACAGTAAGGTAGAAAGAGGAGTTTTTCAAGCATTGTGGATGATTTGAGGATTCCCCCAGATTATTGGAAGTTTTGGGCAATGCGCCTCGATGACCCCCGTTCGGAAATCCAAAAGTTGGACTTCAATCCTGAGGGTTGGATCACGGGAAATTTCCTACCCCATGGGGCCGCGGCAACTTGTCGAGACGATGAAAAGACACGATAGTCCGTGGAATGGAATGGGTCTCAATTACATGAATTTCTTGGAGAATGACTAGGGCTGCCTGGGATATTCGCAGCAGCGTGGAGAACTCTGCGCGAAGCCACTACAACATAAAGGATCCATCTGAGAAGACCAATACTAGTGTCTAGGTGACATCTGCCCAGAACGATACCGGATGCCGCCATCATTTTGGCATCTACAAAAAAGCACAAGTAGAAATTGAACATATCCGGCAAGAGAAAAATGGACTTGCCAAATTCAATGCATTAATAGTGGTGAGTTCAATTAACCTGACCAGCTGTCTACTTCAAAGAGTATATGGAAATTGGATATCACGACGCTCGTGTATTCACAGCGCGACAGACGCAGGTGGCAGAATAGAAGCTAGCCAGGAGTCTTCCAGCGAAGGCCGAGTGGAGTTCGTACGGTAATCTTATCGAGAGCTGTGCTAACATGTTCATTGCCCATGTCGCTGATGCCACAGTCTGCACGATCGCTCAACTCGCAAATGAAGAGTCCAAAAATGTCAAATTCGATTGAATCATTATCGATGAGGCATCAAAGATAACGCAGGCACAACCTTTACAGATAAGGCGCCTGTCTATCGAGTTTCTTTTGATGTTTGTCGACCATGTCAGTCGCTGCCATCGAGAGCTTTGAACAGAAAGCTCAGGCAGCTCGAAGTGACCTGACTGCTGAAATGCCTGTCATCGCTCGTAAGGGGCCCACTATAAAAGCCAGATATGCTGGCAACTGTGCTTCAGGTCGATTAAAAGTCAGGCGTTACTGTTTTCAACAAGCCATAGGATAATGTCTTGACGAGGCAACATTCATTCTCGCCGTACCCTCGCCTTATAGAGGACAAACACTCAATTTTTGTGTTGAGAGAGATGAAAGTGGCAACCACTAATCCAGAGGTTCTTTGCAGCGAGCTTTTCTATTTCCGTCAGCTGAAGCCTAGGCAGGCCACCTCGTTCGATGTTCGTGCAATGTCATGAACATGACAGAAAGAGATCCGTTCGCGATTTTTAATACTAAAGCAAAGGGCTTCAAGGTCTAATCAAAGAGCAACGCCACTTCGACGAAATAAGAGGAGGCTGTGCTCGAAGCTTGGTACGTGTAGACAGCCACATGGTCCTGTGAAATGGAGGAAAGCTCGCTTCGAGCTTACTTGCTCTTTTTCTGCCATTATGTCCTTACTTTCTGATATGCTGCATAATAACTTTATCCTCTGTTTGCTAACCTCGGTCCACTTTTAGTTGACCCGTGTCCTCGACTTGCAGACTTCCACCTCTTTGCTTTTTCCCCAATTGGACTGTCGAATTTCGTAATATTTATCCTGGAGCTTAGTATCTTGCTCTCATATTCATAGAATTGATTGTTCCATGCCGGAAGACCAGAAGCATTGATTGGGTCTGATCACGCAGCAGGCGGGCCCAAGTGAGCAGTGACAGGACACCGCCGGGAAGTCTGATCGGTATTCCCATGACGGAGAGGTTCTTCGAAGATGAGTTGACAAAGATTGGTCGTCAGGACCGGCGGGTCAAGAAGACATCGTCTCCTTGAGGATATATGTTCATCAGCACTCAGGGACTGATGGCTGCAGAGTTGGAAGTCACTGAAAGTGACCAGCTCCCTATCCAGGCGGTCACCAAAGAATCATTGACCGAAATTATGGATAGCTGAAACGACGATGTCTCATCAACTACTCAAAGCCAATGCCAAAATCATTGTCTTTGAGTTTCTGCTGACGAAGAGAGTGGCCACAAAACTCATTCAGATACATTTTCTGACAACGCTGCTGGGAGCGGTAGCTGGGAAAGTACTTGAAGTTGGATAGCAAAATGCTCCTCGACGTAAGCAAATGTAACTTGCTTGTTTATGGCAGTAGAAGTAAGTCATGGAAGTCTGATTTACCTAAGTAATGGTAATACATATATGACTTTACTTCGGAGAAAAGGAACACAATAGGGTCTCGACTTGCAACGGCGAAGCTTTGATCAGCTTTTTGACCGGACCGTGTCAGCAACCGAATATGGCAATCAATCACTCGTTCCCAAGAAGTCAACGCCTCACATCGCTATGACGCGTAGCACACGAAGCCTACCAGAACGCTCTGTCTTCTTCGAATCACGCTTCGGGACCCACTCTTCCGCCAGCCTGTAACTTTCCACCATTACGTGAAGATGTCCGAGCAAACAGTGAGGCGTTCGTTATGTTCTTCGAAATCCTCATCGATTGATCATGTTTTTGCGAAGTTTTCGATTCAACAACAATCCTCGAAAATCGTGGACACAACAGTCATTCCTGCCTCTGTAGCGCCAACCAGAACAGTATCACGAACAAAAACAGCCAAGGGAGGATGTCGTGCTGTGGAAAGCGAGTGACAAAGAATGAGTTGCAAAGGGAGTCCAGTTTTGCTGGACGATATCCAGGTTTGCGGGCAGGCGGGCCGAAGCCACTGAGTTTGCACAATCGTCATAGTAATTGCCGCTATCCAGATTGCGTTTTGATTCCGGAGGCTGGGAAAGCTTTTGAGACCGATTTCTTTAGTGGAGCATGTGCGAATTGCCCGCCAATGTCTGCCACCGAGTGCACTCTTTTTAAGTTACCTTGTTGAGTGCGCAACATATGCCAATGGATCTCGCATCAAGGTCGTGCCTTCAAGGAGCCTGCCTCTAAGTCTGCAACTCGCGCTCTCTCTGCCGCTGCTCTTGCCTCCTGTGTCCGTGCCACGGGCCCGACTCGCTAGGGCATCACCTTGCCTGCAACAGATTCCACGATCCGGAGGAGCTGCGCGAGGTGGTTGCTTCTTTGATCGTGTTCGCCTCGACCTCGAGTGTAGAGAGTTGCGCGCCTGTCGCGGCGAACCTTTGTCGCCCCTCCAGCCTCCTGCCATGGCGAGCATTGATGCTATTAGGTCTGGTGGGCTTGGTGATGATGATGATGAGGAGGATGGCAGTGGTGCTGGTGGGGGCACTGGTGGTCCCGGAGACGGTCAGGCGTTCTCGACCCTTTTGTTCTGGATAGAAGACAAGTTCTGAACCCAGCACGGTAAGGAACTCCTCGCTCTGTTTTCTGTCAACGCTGGCAGAGTAGGATTCGAATTGATCAAAGTACAGTAGAAAGAGGCAACTGCTTTTTCTTTTCATGGCCACGGTTCCATGTATCAAAATGACCTGCAGGAGAGAGCAGTTTTCGAACCTTCCGTATGTGCTTCTCGCTGATGATTCGAGGGTCCTGGCTAACATTTGTATTAGCATATCTAGCTCTTATATAAAAAAAGGTACTTGCTACTAGCAACTAGCAGCCAAAGAGTGGCCAAAATGACAGATATGCTACTTGTCTTTCAGCACCTCATCAAAGGAGCGTATGATGGAGGCTTCTTTTCTACCAAATGAAGCTGAGGCTACTTACTACTTGGTTTAAGTAGCAGCGTTCGACCACAACCCACAAACATGACCGTTGCCCTGTCGCTTCTGGTCTGCACCGGTCGGAATCTCGTCCTGCTGAGGGCAAGGAAAGAGCACCTAAACAATGTTGCCTATCAACATGCATACTATCCGGAGTATGGGATAGGTGTTGCAGATAGGAACACACTAGGATCACAGTAGTGTAACAGCCGATCGTTGGACAGGGTATCAAAAGCTGGCAGTCTCGGCAGGTTAGAGGAGGCATTAGGTCTTCGATGGGTGGTCCCATTGGTGTTTACAAAGCCTTGGTGTGAGGCAAGTACATGGCTTCATCCTTAAGGTTTCGACAATGTTCAGAGTAACGTCCATTTCATCTCTGTGCATGCTCAAAACGCAGGCACGTTACTTCGTTCTTTGAGCCACTGCTGTTCAGCAATCCAGCCCAGGAGATACTTAGAGGTAGATCTCGGGTGGGAGCACCCTATAGGGTGTCTAGATGTGTTAAAACGGTATGATTCCCATTGGATAACTCCACCGGGCTAAGCGAGATGTCTCACACATCTTTGTCCTTTCCTAAAGACACAAATCATCCTCACGCACACAACAAGACGCTCTCGACCACCTTGCCTTGCTCATCGAAGCAGACAGTATTCCTGTCTAAGTCTAATCTTTCCTACTCTTTTGAATAATTTATATTATTTCTCGCCATCACCTTCATTTACAATGAACTCCGAAACCAGGAAAGATTACTCGTCGCTCTTCGACGAAGACTGGGTGAAGCTCGGGTACCTGGCCGACCAAGAACTGACAGGCAGCATTCACCCTCTCTTCCAGCGCACCAACAAATCGAGGCCATTGGGTCATGAGCACATCTGGCCTCAGTACAAGTCAGAGGCTGAGTACAATGAATTGTACAAAGTGATGGGTCCAGTCTTGCAGCTGGCCACCAGGATTCTCGGTACACCGAGTAGCTTAGATTTCCTCTACCAAGTGGCCTACAGCCCTCGAATAACCTCAAGGGGGGAGCGCAGCAACCAAGGACGCCCATGCAAGGAGTTTGGGTGGATCGAGCCACCAACGAGAGAGCTGGGGCGTCAAATGACGCGAGAAGCTCTCAGTCGTCTCTCACGCTCCATCACCTTCCTATTTGGGGACTCTAAAGCCAACCCTGACATTAAAAATGCATTCGCGGTCACGGGTCCTTGGATACTGGGTTTCCAGGATGGTGTGAAGATAAACGATGCTTCAAGCACAGCCGGTATGGCAAGCCGGGTCACCCTAAACCTGGAAAAGCTCGGGGGCCTTGATGCTCAAGGAGATAACACACCACAAAAGATGACTCTCCAATTGAAGATTGCGATAACGCTGTGCCACGAGACTGCTGTAAGTACAAGGCATGATTTTTCGAAGCTCGCCAATGGCATGGTCTAAGCTTTCAAGAACACTACCAAAGGCTGTTGCACCCGGTAATTGAGCTCAAAATGCTGACTGTGACGTTTCTAGCATGCACTTGCATTCGCAGTCGATTCGGAGATGCTTAGAATTGCGCAAGCCGAGTTGAATGACTTTCAGGAGGCAGAAAGTGAGGGCCGACTGTACCGCTGGGGACCCATTGAAACCGACGAGCCATTCTACAGGGACGAAAGAATGGCGGAGATAGGCAACAGCTGGGAAAATCAGGTCTTTGGCGGAAAGATACACTGGTCCGGGATCGTGAATGATCCCCTCTTCGTCAGCAAATGGCCCACGTTCTTCACCGCGCACGACAACTATCCGACACGCGGAAAAGAGAAGGCTACGGATAGGAAGTACATCTTGTCCCTCCACTATGTCCGCAATGTCCACCGCCAGGGCTTTTGGGACAATGTTGTGCCCGGCGACGCCAGCGTTCTCTACGTTAAGAGGACGATCGGCATTGAGTACGTAAATCCTGATACAGAGGCTCTGTCCATCGACTCTAGCCAGATCAACTGGCCTGGTGAGTGGGGTACGGGCCGCGTGGATAGAGAGAGGGATGGCCGGCCATTGCCAGATCCGTCAGCTTCCCGTGCCAATGAAACAGAAGACGAACGGTATGCCCGTGAGCAGGCCTCAGAGCCCAGAGTATGAGGGATTACGGCAGTATATTGAACTGTAATTGTATCTGACTGAAGGCGAAATTCTACCCTCTGTCCACTCGCCTGCGCAAGTCAGCTGGATTTCAAGCATTCAGGGGTTTAAAACGCATACAAATATATACCACCTTCTTTTCAGGCCTCCATTGTTGATCTCCACTTGCTACTTTTTCAAACAAGGACTTCTGGGACCACATCAACGACTAGCATCCTCGTGCTCACATAACCAAGAAGCTGACTGGCATCAGTATGGACTGCCCATTACCCCCACTTCTTTATCCTGAGTGGGATACTGACTACTTAGGCAAGGGCAATCATCCCAGCATGCCTGAATCTGCCGAGTATCTGGGGCGAAAGCAATGGCGGGCAATTGCTAGACCCGAATTCGTGGCGACCGAACGAAACAAAGAGAGAACAGCTCGACAGGGAATTTGGAAAACCGAGTGCAGCCGTAATGATAGCAGCTGCGTGATCCACAGGAACCTTGGGTAGCCAGTCTTCGCATGCACTGTAAGCGTTCTCTACCACAGCCGTCCAAGCTTCAGAAGCTACAAGACTGACACTTTCTTTTAGAGTCTCCTGTCAACAATCTCACTCTTGTTCTGAACTCTTTGTCCTGCGCCTTCTTCCTCAAGCGTGTTTCCACCCTTCAGGCAATCAAATCCTTTACGGGTTGTTAGGCGGGGCGCTCATACATCAAGCCTTCTGAGCTTACTGCCAGAACCCTTTTTGAAGACATCCTCTAGCTTACAATATCCTTCTCAACAGGAACATACCCCGACATCGGCTTCGATACTGGGAAGAAAGTGCCATATAATCAATGCTTCAAGACTCGGTTGAGCACAACGGGACCTTGATGATACCTCGGACAACTCATTGAGGTCCTAGGCCAGGTCATTCAGGGAAGGGCGAGCAGCAAGGCTCAGCCAGGAAGCGTTTGGCATTCATTTATATAGCCTCAGAATCCTTCTTCTTCGGAGATTTTTAAGAACCCCCTTACACTCTACCGTAATTCCAAGTCAGGGCATAAGGCTTACCATCGTCGTGATCTCTGGACTAACCTCTCCAGCGTAGCACTTTCGTGAGCCTTGAGGGCCAATCTCCTGGAAATAGTGTGGGACGGTCATTTAGCACCGCCCACCCCTTAGGGACCAAATGGGAATATAAAGAGCCCGCTATTTACTTGTGTTTTCCTGTTCATATCGACATCAACGCAATCATTCAAGCAACAGGTCCATACTCCTCAACATTTAAGCAACTTGACCAAAATCATCACAGTGCTGGCGATGGTGCACCAACTAACTGCTCCACCAACAGTTGAACCAGTTGGTTCTAGCAGTTGATGGTGCAGTTTAAGGTCTGACAGTTGACAGTTGATGTGGTTTTGATCTGAAAATCAACTGGTTCACTGATAGTTTTGACGATTTTCTAGATAGATAATAACTTGACTGTTTTAGGCTTAAATTGATATACGTTAAGATACTCTAGATACCTTAGTCCTAGTCTCAGCTCTATCGCTCAGCCCTATTTACTCAGCCCTATCTGCTTAGTCCTATAGTAACGTGTCAAGATCATTTTCTATCCTATCATCTTTATTAATAATCAAAACTGCTCCACTGTTAGTTCAACTGATAGTTGATAGTTGATTCGTGTATATAAGACAGTTGGTGCAGTTCTAGATTCGAAACCCAGTAGTTGGTGCAGTTTGGCCCCCAAAACCAACTATTTCAACTATCGCCAGCACTGAATCATCAATACCTTTACAGCAACTCCTAAAAGATTTGTTGAGTTTGAACAATGGGAGCTCGGTCCTCTTGCGGGACTGGAAGGGGAAGTCGATTGATTTGGTCAGCATGGGTCGAAAGGTCCTAGCTTAAAGTACTGGATCCCCAGTCATAGCTGGGAGTGAATGTCTCACGGAGATAAGATTCGCCGGCCGAAAACCCACACTTAAAGAACGAAGAAATCTGTAGTCTCGCACTCACATCCCACAGACACATCTTTCACAAGTCAGCACGCTGCAAGACAAAGCAAAGGGCCTTTCTTCTCCTTAATCGTAGAATGATTTTCAGACTTGACCTCGTGCTCTTTCGGAGCCTTGTATGACCAAAGAGATGATCCTCGGATTCCGGACCTCACCCACAAGACACTATTCGTAACAGCATCACTGGCAAAACACCCGATGATCCTGGCCGAGGATTAATAGGCACTTGGGATAGGTCTGAATCCCAACCAGGGGTCAACGCGAAATGGGTGAAGACAGAGAGATACACGACCTCTTTCGATCCAACCTTCCTTGATGATCCGTGCCTATCTCCGTAAAACAGGCCCGTGGGCGGTACTAAGCTACCCATGCTCTACTGCTACCGGTTTTCCGACTTCTAAGAAACTAGCTCCTTTGTCCAGCAAACCTGGACTGGTCCTGTCACCTCATCCACACACTTAGTACGCTTGCGGAGCCGTGGATCCAACATCAAGGAGACAATTTCCATGGATATCATCGCGATGACACGCAAATGAGCATAATTTGACTCATGGCTTGAGAGCGCTTCGCCTTCACGCATCATTCGAAGATTTTGTGATTGACGACAGCGATGAGGGACGTACGCGGCCTAGAACAAACTATTAACCTCAATTAGCGTTCTCATGGGGGTCGCAATGGCGTCACAATGGACCAAGTAGACATGTAGAATGATGATTGGGCCTATCCAACGCCGGGGCCAGCAGCAGCAGCCTAGATAGGGCGTTTGCAGGCCTAAATAGGCTACCCCAGCGCTAGAACACTCCCTACACCTATGCGGCATAGCCCTGGAGTGGCTATGGAGCTACCTAGGTAGAAAACAGGAGCGGGAGGGCGGGCAAAAACTGCTATGGCTCTGAGCGAGAAGAAATTCGAATGAGGAGCCATCTGCTGGTGAGAGGCCCATACAAATAGTGCTCCTGTTGACTACCTCATCTCCCCCTATTGCGCATATCGCATACCTCCAAATAGATCAATCGCATACCTGCAAATAGCATGCAATCTCGCCTGGATCATGAGACCCACTAACCCTCAGCCCCACTGATGCGAAGTATCTGAACTTTATTGACCCTGCAGCCTTTGATCAGTGAAGGCGGTGTATCTAAGCTGTAAGTATTCTTAAGTGTTCTTAGTCCAGGGCGGGTCGCTGACTTGGTGGCTCAAGTGCGAACACTTACCTTCGAAGTGTGAAGCCTCACTTCGTCACTAAACCTCCACGCATCTTCAACAACGTACTAATCTATATGAGATCGTTCGGTCCCGAGTTTCCTCACATCGGATCCCGTGCTGTTAACATGTCGGAAGGGGAAGAAACGGTTCCGTTGGGTGCCCCCGCATTTGAGTTGCCTGATGGCGAAAACGCCGCGTCAAATGCAACTACAGTAACCACACATCCAATTCAGAGCGAATTTCCTGCTGTATATATCTCTTAGATAGCGTCAATTAAAATCATGCCTAGTCCGACGTACCAAGGACAAAACCGCGTGCCCATGAGAACTCCATCCCTCCATCACTTAAATGCATTGCCCAGCCTCCGAGATGAGTACTGTATACAAGATAGGGCTCCTGCGAGATTCAGCATAAGAATTTTCATCCCCTTCAACGATCCTGCAGAAGCGCCGATATAGATAGATGTACAACAGTAGAAAGACGGACTCATTAACTCAAGACGCGCGCGCATTTCCCTCACATCTCCGTACCCCACCTCGTTTGAGAAACCCACTACTATCACCGCGGAGTTTGATTGGGTCAAGGGCGTAAACCAGGGCAGCATCAAGATCCAAACCTCTTTCATGCCAGCGACCGATCTACTCGGCGAAACCTGAAATTTCGGTCTCTCAGAGGTATCTGGATAGCTATGTTTGTCATAGAAAAGCAAGAGCTTCGTTGTACTCGGTTCAAGGGGTTGAAGGCTCTAGGCCGAGTTAAGACCGAGCAATGCATCTAGTCTTGTCCGACTCCAACTTTACTCCTCGTTCTACACACTCTCTAGAAAATGTACAACGCGCAGCAGATGATGCAAGCGTCTAATAAGTACATCAGCAACGACGCTCGCTACATGCGTACCTCGCACTGAAACTCGCCTAGAGAGCAGAATTCTACATACAACCTACCCGGCGCATCGACAAAATGTGAAACCCCGTTGTAGCACCGTGATGCCTACCTCCAAAAAATATCGCAACGGAGCTTTCTTCGCAAGATGTACTGGATCCATAGATGGTCGGCACCAGAGTCCAGCATCCCTCCTAGAAGATTCAGCCACCGAAAGAAAGGGCTTGTCGAGAGACTTCTAACGATTCAGTGAGCGGAACCGATGGAGCAGGTTATCGCAGCACTATGTGAAACTATCTAACAGCTTTGAATGATTTCGAAAATGCAGAGTGCAGAGTGCAGAGGGACGCCACAGGAAACTGGAGTCCCTGATGCTTAGCCCAGACCCAGTATGCCTGTCAGGGAGATTTGGCCGCCTGAAAGATCTCTGAACCAACCTGCGACTAAACCAGCAGAGCAGGATACCCCGAAACCGTAACCTAGCAGATGTTGAAAAGCCCCAGCCACCAGAAGAGCTTCCTAGCGCGATCAGTGAGTAGGAACAACAGAGAAGGATACTGCAACACCTCTCAAGCCTATCTTTTAGGTCCTTCAAAACCGCAATTCAGCATACATTCCAAAAACAACTTCAACTGCCGAAATGACTTGTTAAGAGACTTCAAACGCACTCAGCCGCCACATCCAGCAAATCCTAAAACCACAGTACCATCCAATACCTATCTAACAGCTTTGCAAGACCTTGGGAACGCCAAGTGCAAGAGGGAAGCACAAAAGAATCGATGCGCAGGATGTTACATACACCAAAGGGGGGGTGAAAGAGTACGACAGCTTGATGGAGGGACACAGCTTAACCGCTACATACCACTAGCACAACATCAGAGCATTTGGTGTTTGGCTTAGCGCCCGGTATGCCTTCCTAACAAGATCCCAGCTGGCGAAAAGACTTTGTCGAGAGATTTTCCACACAATCAACCCTCAAAATTAGCAAACCAGAATATCGCAGCACCATTCAAGCTTATCCATTTGGTCCCAGAAAACCGCAACCCCGCGTGGCCCCCAAAAGAGATCAGGCATCAAAAGAGCCAGTCGAGAGCATTTCTACCGTAATCAGCACCCAAACCAGCAAAGCAGGATACTACAGCGCCATTCAAGCCTGTCGAACAACTTCGAGAGGCTTTAGAAATGCAGACTGCAAGGGATAAGCAACAAAATACCGATGCCCGGAATGTCAGATTCACGCCGCGAACGCCTCACTTGCACTCGTCTACTCCTTCTCCTTCAATCCAAACTACCTCCTCAACCTCCTCCCCACTCCAGCAGCGACACATCCTCAAACCTCGGCGCCTGACTATTCAGCTATACGCGTACGCTGAACTTGGAGTTAACGACATGTCATGAAGGCATCCATCAGCGCAGATCACGGAAATATTCGCCTTGCGTACCAATTGAGGACAACAAATACGACTTCGACGACCTTCGTGGAAGGAAGGATGTGGGCTTCAGTCATCCCCACCTAAGACTCAAAGGTTGCTGTGTCTCATGTAGATGATGAGTCGGCAGCTTAGCATGAGGGAGCGCAGTCAGGTACGTCTATAATTCTGGCCCCACGCGCTAGGAATGTCAGACTAATCGAGCCTCGAAGCAGAAATTGGCAACGGATGGGGGTTTCCAAAGCACTGATGTTAAGAGTGAATGCGTTGGATGGATTGCTTGAACGCAAAGATCCTGGGATGCAAAGCCAGCCTCACGTACGCAATCGCTGCGCTCGAGCTCGGGTTGATACTTCTGTATAGCACAGAGTTGAGTTGGATTAGATCACCTTTGTCTAGTGACATGGGCGTTCGAAGCAGCTCTTTCATATGCTTATGATACCACGGCAGGTATTGCAGAAGACTGTGAGTTAAACAAAACCCTAGGCTCGTTTCTGATATAAAAACACGCTGTTAAGAACAGAGTCTAACACTTGACAATAATGCAGGAACACCTATACCTATCCCTCATACCAAAACAAATCCAACAACTTAGCCAGCGCTTGCAAACTTGGGATTCGGGCAGGAAGAAGGAGCAGCAAAGGGCTCATCCAGGCAAATGAGTCGGCAAGGGTCGGACACACTGATATCATCACACTGGTCTGGGCTGGAAGAGTCACGACGAATGGCGAGCTCTGCGTCGATCGGGCAGGGTGAAAGCGGAGAAAAACGGCGTACACTGCCTAGAACGGGAAGGCCGTTCTCAGTCCATCTACGCGAGTGCTCAGCTCTAAGCCAAAAGATGTCACGTCGACGGCAGGGGATACCATTTAAGCGAGTTGGGCCATTTCCGGATCCACAGAGTACGACCACGTTCCCCGACTTGCTTAGTCTTCGCTAAACCCGACTCACGAATGCTAAAAATGACCACGAGCCCCGATGAACCTTTCAAACTTTCGAATTTCAAAGCCCTGAAATCTCAGCACAACTAAAGAAAACGCCCTCCGGACCAACGGCAACGCATAACCAAACTGCGACAAGCCAGGGACGTTCTATAAAGTGGATACCAATACATACCTTGGCTCTGACACCTCATGCGCTTCGATGTACACGTTAGACTTGAGAAAAGAAAAGGAAAAGAAAAGAAAAGAAGAAAGAGCTTGGGATAATAAAACGTAATACCGCGCACAGAGATACAGGAGACTCAATCTGTCAAACGAGTACTCATACGCTTAAGAGAACGAGCCCGTAACAAGAATCTAACAGCGCAGGGTCAAGTCGACGCGTTTATTGAGGGTTGGGGAACCCCGTGGTTGAGAAGCTGCACAGAAAGGATAGGAACCAGGAAATCTATTTAGGCAAGCAAGCAAGCAAGCAAATTTCATAGTCCGTCAGGCAACAATATGCTAGCAGGATTTATGCCCCTATACGTCGCGCTCGTTTTAGGCAGTACAAGTAGCGTCGGACTTTTGGAGGACGACCGGGGCGATGGCATTGGACAGTACAAGGTATCGCGCTTTCAGGTGTGAGACTTGCAGGGGGGTTTCCAAGTGCCTATTTTCAATCAATTTGCTTTGCAGCTACTGTATATCGAATATGCAATCCTCTATTTCAAACATCAGCCCGAGCAGATTGCGTTGCGCAGTTCCAGAACCAGAGGTTGGAAAGATGTATAAAGTATTTCTTACGGCGCAGACCCGACAATACAGAAAGTAATACTAGAGCTGTTGATACTCGAGCGAGTGCGTCTCTAAATTTTAATTTTCTTGACTGGACTGCAAATTCAAGGTCTGTCTGGGCGCTGTTCGCTGCTGATACGAAGGCTTCTGGAGTTGGAGTCGGGATTTTGCAATCTCTTTATTTCTAGTAAGCTAGGTCATAGCACTTTTGATAAGTACGTATCGATAAACACAAGCATGGTCAATCAGCAATTGTGGTGGACTTTTATGATACTAGCTAAGGTATTTAAAGCTGTTTGCAACGGCGGCACTCAGCTGGCTAAGACGGCGATCAGGCTTATGGAATATCCCCATTGATGTCCTGGCACAGTCTAGTGGAGGTTTGTGTCTCTTCTACGGATAATCGTATACACTGCTTTGCTGCTCTGATCGCACGTTAACAAATCTTGCCATTGATAGCTAACTCCCTTAAAAGCCAGATTGGATTTTGTGCCTTCCAAAGAAGCCCAGCAAGTCGTCCTCACGGAATCGGAATCTCGGAACGAGAGTTCTTAAAGACCTGGCCACTGATTTGCTTAGCTTGCGATAGAACGAAGACACCCGACCTCACAAGATCGAAGTCTCTACGTAAAATCTCCGACATGGGTGGTGCAGTCAAAGAGTGCACTGGGCATTGAGTCAGTCGGAGGTGTCCAGGAAATCCGTATTTTAGAGATCATACCTGCGCCGTTCTGTCTCAAACACAAGCTTTACATCTTGGATAGGATTATGACCAGAGTTGGTAAGAGCTGGGATCTGCTGGGCCGTTGTCGTGGAAGGATGCCGATTGACGCCCCCAATGTGCAAGGTCTGCAGTAAGGCTTGTTGCATAGACCCTAGCTTAAAGTATTAATATTGCTAATTGGTCTCCCTTAGTTCAGTGGTTATGTCTGTTACTCCTGGCACGCTGTTACATGGCGCCCATAAGGGCCATCGAGTGGCGAAGCCCGGCTGTCGCGATGTAGTACCATACCAGTCAGAGCCTGAACTTCCCAATCCTGGCATTTCTAGCACACAGGCTCTTGGATGCAGCCTTACAAGCACCAAGTCCATTCTTGTTGAAGCTCCGTTTCACATGCGTTCTTTAAGCGCAATACCGCCAGCGGCCAGCCTGATCATTCCGTGATCCAAAACCTGCGGCCACATTTCTCCATGCTCTTCATGGGGTTCCCTAAGACCTTTCCGTCTCATCAAAATCATGTCCCATCCATAAAAGTCTCATGCCGTGCCTCCATGCCTTCGCATCGCCGGTGATCATTACGGAGGTGTCGCTATACAGCCTTTAATAGCTGACGTGCGGACCCAAGTCTCTAACCGTATATTCTTCTTCCTGTTCTAGGCGAGCGGCTTCGTAGAGGAGACTTGTAGCATAACTGCTTGAATATGGAGTGTCGAGAGGGATCTCTCCTAGTCGTTTGCAGGATTACCTAGTACACGAAGATTGGAGCGCCGGAAGCACCTGCTCAGGACTTATACCAGCTGAAAGCTTGTTCGAAAGACGGAGGAGTCTCATGTCTGATAAGCTAAAGGTAGTCGAGAAGCTCGCGCACGAGCTAGGGAGGTAGTGGTCTCATGCAGCCATGCTCGGTCCTGGGATGCTGATTTCTCTAGTGGCACCTGCATTGCAGATGGGGGAGTGCTGTATCGGCTTGAATTGGCAAGCCTGAGTATGATCGTAGCCATGGTGCACTGCCTTCTCCCTGCAGGTCTTATGTATGGTTCAAACAGTTGGCTGCTAAAGTTTCAAGGGCATTCATGCTCCTAGACTCAATCAATGGATAAAGCACAGAAAGGTGAATGGATCGGAGAAACCTCGGGCGTTGGGCAAGATAATGCGTGGTTTCATGCCTAATCAGGTTGTACTGGCGGGATTAGCTTCGCTCATGCGATCATTGTGATTTTGAACGTAAGTGTACTTGATCGTCATTGGTAGAGGATAGATACATCGTGTTGTTTATTATAGCCAATCCAAGGCCTCCCAAACTTGAGCCACCTGTTCCAACCAGCAGAGCAGTTCCCAACGTCTCTCAGACTCTCGGTACCAATATACAGCATTATCCAATCTTAAGTCTATATACGCGCGGGACCACGCAATCCACACACCACCAACCCCATTTATGTACCTGCTAAAGTCATGCCTTTCGGGACCTTTGCAGCGTTCGCGGCAACCCCAGGAGGTGCATAGTAGCACAAGCCCTCGCACTCGCTCTTACGGACATAGTTGACCGTCAGGATGCCCAAGATTCTTGGATCGTTATCAGGGCTGAAGGGCACGCTGCCGCATCCCAGACAACCATGTTCAATCATCTGCTGCATCTTCAATTCGATCTCCGCACCATCGACACCGTCCGTGGGTATGGCGCCCTGCATGAAGGCGCAGTAAAAGCCCCAGGTAACCCAAGGGCTTGGGTAGACGTTGTGCTTCATGCAAGCAATCTTTTGCCCTGCATAGTAACGGTATCCGCGTGGGATGGCGTACATGTAGTCGCGCAGGGTGTGCATGACGCCCATTTGGGTGGAGCCGATGCACATGATTCTGCTGCCTTCGCAATTCAAGCCCAAATCTAGGTCTGATTGTACAAGAGTTGCGTTGTTTAAACTCAAGAGCTCGGTGCCTCTTGTCCGGTTCAGCGGGACGATTCCGGGATAGGTGAATGTAGTAGTTACGGTTGTGCCGTCGTCCGTGCTGCTGCTGTTGCCATCGGTGCGGAGTTGGCCGGGCGGGAATGCGTCAATGGGAACGATGTTCACGGGTGCGGATAGATGTTCAGTGTCATCGGACCTTCTTTTCCGGACGGTGTCTCTAGGGATGTTATACGTAGTAAGTTGGGTTATGCCGTCGTTCGTGGTACTGCTGCTGCCACCAGTGTGAAGTTGGCCAGGCGGGAATCTGTCAATGGGAACGACGTTCACTGGTGCGGATACAGATACAACGTGATTGACCCTTCTTTTCCGGACCGTGTCTCTGGGGATGTTAAATGTAGTAGTTTGGGTTGTACCATCGTCGGTGATGGTGCTGCCGCCTGTTGGGAAAGGAGGGTGTGGTGGGAGCTCGTCAATGGGAATTATATTGACAGGCTCATATGCGGCGATGACGGAGACACGGGGGGGTTCAGCAATTGCGACTGGACTGGCGAAGGAATAGTTGATGCAGGAGAGGGCAAAGACAACGACGCTGGAAAGCCGTAGTTGGAATCGAGACATCCTGATTGACAGGCTTACAGTCTCTGATCAAGGCGAAGACAGAACACAGGAGGACTTCTCACAGTAACACGGTAGGGTTAGTGTTTGAAGTGAGATCGATAGAGACAGTGAGTTTGTAGAAGGCGAAAAAAAATATGAAAAGGTAATGGGAAAGAGGTCTTCATGGGTACGTAAGCCTCTTGGGTGAACCATCTGAAGCTCAGTCAATGTATGGATTTTTCCCTTCATTGCGGATACTCCAGGGGATTGAGAAGCGCATGGCTATAATGCGCGCGTATGGTAAGTGACGCAGGTACGGCAGGACAAACTTTCGGAGTAAAGGCGTGTCGCATACTTTTTACTGCCACCCCACAGTATCCGGTCCTGATATATCTTGCCTTTCGATTGGTGAACTGTGACTGCTTCATTTCGCAACGGTAATGTGTGCGCTGCCGTCATTATTGCTATATTTCGCAACGCGGATTTCTTCATGTAAAAGTTGATCCAAGGCATGTGACGAGTGATAATCGCCTTGTTTCAAGGATGCGCATAGATTTCACATCTAAAACATGTTTTGATAACAGTATGCGCGTCTCGAAACCGGCGCTGCGCAGTCTGCCAATGTGGTCAGAGACTTGCGACGTTTCAGACTAGGCGCGTGGAGCAAATGATAGACCATGCACCAATCGTTATAGAGCCTCAGATGACAGAGACGAGGATGCTTGAGTAGACGACAAGCAGTAATCACGGAGACAGGTTACAAAATGGACAAACCTCCCGAGCGCATACGAGTTTTGCTTTGGCATTTAAGTTCTTCATGACAGCAACTCTCACCGCCCTGTTTCTCTGACCTTTAGCCCAGGGGATCCTTAGGCGTTCATATGATTACTCGGAAGATTAAGAGCAGAGGTCGGCGATATGTTTGCCAAGATGGATTGAATGTATCTGGCCGTTGATGCCTTCTACTTCCGTTCAAGGTCGTACCTCGGTTGACTTTAGCGCCCATGATTAGTCAACGATGGCCTTCTTTCTCTATATCATCAAGCCATCCCCATCAACGCGGACAACTGCTCTGGGTTTTTTGCATCACAATGTCGGATCAAACCCGAGCTTATTGCTACAGGGAGGGTCGAAGGTATCATGACCATGAGGAAGAGGCATATTAGCTTCCCAACGATGAAGCAGAAGTTGATGGACTAGGTAAAGTTATTATACATACACATTATTGTTGGACGTGACATTGAGAAGAAATCAGACTTCCAGCATGAAGTCTGGTGGATGAGTATGCACGGCAAACTATACATTGCGCCTATCATACCAGCTCCTGAATCTCGAGTCCTGGACGCAGGCACGGGATCAGGCATATGGGCCATCGGATTCGCGCACAAAATCCCATCAACCCAAGTCATCGGCATCGATCTGTCAGCTGTTCAGTCTACAACATCGGTGCCTGCCAACAGCCAATTTCAGATCGTAAACGCAGAGAAAGACTGGGGCCTCCCCCAACCCTTGGACCTCATTCACTCACGCTTACTGTGCTTTGGCATGCATAATTGGCCAGGCTACTTCCACCGCTGCTTCAGTAACCTGAAACCTGGTGGCTGGATAGAGGCACAAGGACTTACATTTCGGTTACATTGCGATGATGATAGTGCAAAGTCAGATTCAGTGCTGATGAGATAGGGTAATCTTGTACATGAAGCGGTGTCGAAAGACGGCATTGGTGTTGCACCGGTTGATAACTTCAAAGACTACTTGTCAAACCAGTGATTCGCAAATTTGCAACCGAACGTCATCCACTGGCCTTGCAGTCCGTGGCTGGAAGACGAAGATGGGAAAGAGCTGGGGAGGCTGCATAGACAGAACATCCTGAGGACGCTGGAAGGTGCGAGTATGACGTTATCCATGAAACATCTTGGGTGTACAAAGGAGGAGGTGGAGGCTATTATACAGGAAGATCGCAAGGACCTCGATGATTTGGGAAAGCACGTTTATGGTCGAATGTAAGTCGTTTGAGAGTGGTCAGGAAGGGAGCTTCCCGCTGATGCTGAACCTATGGCAGGACTGTGCGATGTGCTCAAAAGCGAGCCGAAGCGCAACAGTAAGGACGAAGATCACCAGCATCAATATCGTTCTGGATCTCCCCTAGACTCCCTAGACATCCTGTTCAATGACTATACTTACTACCCAGGGTTGCGCACAGCGGACCCCTCAAACATTACATTACTAGAGGTTCTCCGAAACTTGCAGTCGCGAAACTGCTTCAAACGCAGGTATGAAACCATCTTCCGGTTCCAGGTCTGAAGATGAAATGCGTTCTTCGGCTGTCGCGTCTTTCGGAACATACCTCGAACACATACAAATCTCTTGCAGGTCCTGATGATTATACAGTAACGTCTTAGAAATTTCGATCGTATATCACATCGCTTTCCATCTGCAGTGGTTGTCTCCAATCATCTGTCGACCTGTGATTAACACCAAAATCTGCACTCCCAACAAGGGCCGGTAATCTCGAGTCCAGGCGAGACTTAGGAGCACACAAAAAGTTCTGTTCAGCTTCATGGACACTCAAAGAGGCTATACTCGAGCCGTTTGATTTCAGCAGGAGATGGTAAAAAATGTGAATTTCTGGCGCCGCTCAGCTCTAGGCTGATCCCAGGATGGAAAGCTGTCAAGATGAACACACATATTCGGCCTCAAAGCTGCTACAGCGAGGACGCCGATAAGAGCAGATATACGCAAACCTTTCTCGATCACGGCTCAGACGTTTAACAACCGGGAATTCCGGTTAGCTATGGGGTACGTAAATCTCTCGTAGAAGAGGGAGATGTACATTGCAGGCTGCCCATCATGTTTAGCTCCTCGAGCGAACTCGCCACCACTCCGACAGCCACTTCAATGAAATGTATCTTGCAGATATGTTTCCAACTGGGATCATTGTTGGAATTTGGCACCACTCAGCCCTATCGCTTGTATATAGTCAGCTTTTTATTGGAAATACAGGGAAGCATTGGCTGACTAATCAACTGATCAAATGATCTGATTGGCTATCAATTGATCCTTCTAGACAACACAGAGAACATGAGTAGAAAACCATGAAGGCGGTCATGGTCCAGTATTTATCCCTAAGAATCCCCCTAACTCCCATACAAACTGGGTGAGTCTAAGGGCAATTCTCGAACATTCCTCATGGGCAATCAAGCGGGGCAATTACCCGCTCCAATCTGATCCCCAAATTCCAACACTTTTTCAGTAGCCGCAAACAATCCGTCACCCACATTTCCAACAATCATATTTTCAAAACAGCATCAAATTTCCATCTTAACGCCCACACGATTCTATAAATCATGCCCCTAGCCGGGTTGCATGTACATTGGGTGAGCTATCCTACACGAACATATTTCAGCTGAACTGGAAGGCTCGATACGACCATTAACGTCCTAAAGATATACACATCTCGACCGCAAAAGTCTTCTGCCAGCAACCCATGGCACCAGCCCAAGTCCAAACCTTACTTCAGTGTTTGCCACGATGTGCATGTACAACACCTCCTCAACACTCCCCATCATCCACACACTTCCCATTCTCAACCCCCTTTCCCAACCCTCTTACCCTATCCAGCCCCCTCATCATCATCATCATCACCACCACCACCATGTACCCCCTCTCACCCCCTCCCCGCCTTGCCCCTCCCCTCCTAATCCTCACCCTCGCTACCCTCGCCACCCTCGCCACTCACCCCCACGCCCACCCTCTCCAACCCAACACCATCACACCCGCACCTTTCCCCGCCGAAAACGCTGCAGCACACGGTGCGCGCCGGTAGCATCATCATTCGCACATCAGAAGCGTGACCCTGATTCTTGGTATTTTCGATGTTATTAGTGTTAGTGTGTTATGTGTTATTGATGCTTGTGTCGTGGCTGCGTGGAGGGGTAATGGTGTGTGGTGATGGTCGTTGGATGGTGGGGGTGGTGGTGGATGAGGTGATGAGATGGGATGGGATGTGAGATAAGCGGGGGAGGGGGGAGAGCAGGAGGGGATAAAGGACAATAGTGATGAGTAGGTGTGATGAGTTCGTTGGATGGATTGGAGGGATGGATGAATGTTGTGGTCGTGTGAGGGGTGTTCTGTGGTGGGCTATCAATAGGTCTAGATTCACTGGCCCCGCAATCGTCGTACAAATTTTTCTATCTACTGGAGACTTCAATCAAGGTACTTATAACAATGAAAGCAGGAATACATACTCTTTGCGACATCGCGAAAAGCTCAATCGTTCTTTTCACTGCTGCTACAACGCTGTAGACCTTGCCGTTCCGGAGTTTGAGTCCGCTCGAGAGAGGACGACGAAGGAAGGGAACTAGGAGACATCTGGACAACCGCAGCCCTATGGCCTTGGCACTGACTGGTACCTTAGGTTCTCTTATCATGATTAGTTATTACTACAATGCATGACTGTACTATACGCAGAGATTTCTCCCTGCTAAGGGAAGATAGTACAGACTAGTTGTTCGATTGGTCAGCGATATTTGAAATCAAGAATGCTACCATGCCATGAAAACAATAGGATAAAAGGAAATCTCCTGCCTTTCCATTTCCCCCCTCCTCTTTTGACTTGGATCTCTACATTCCTTGGCTCCTATAAACTGCCTTTCATCAACCATCTGCCGAAGTACGGAATCCCTCAAAATGTCCCAAACAACATCTACCTGCTACTGCGGCGCTGTCCAAATATCGTACTCCGTTGAAGGCGACAACCTGATCGACACCGTTAGTCTACCAATCCACACCCAGCATCAATTTTGTTTCTAATCTCATTCCCAAGTTCATCTGCCATTGCACCGACGACCGAAAAATCACCAGTTCAATGTTCGCCACCAACTTCTTCCTCAAAAGCGACACCCTCAGCTACGTCCGCGGCGAGGACAAAATCACCAAATTCGCCAAGACCGACACCATTGCAACAGGCCACACCATGACAAACCACTTCTGCAGCCTTTGCGGCAGTCTGATGTATCGAGTCTCATCCGGCTTTCCTGGAGTGACGATTTTGAGGCTTGGGCAGGTTGATGACTTTGAGAAGCATGAGACGGTGTTGAAACCGAGGATAGAGCAGTTTGCGGGGACGAGGGCGACGTGGTTGAAGCCGGCGGTGGGTGTCGAACAGCAGCAAGGGAATTACTACGTTGGTGGCAGCCAATCTTGACTCCGAATGAGTGACTGGAGACCAGAAGGTTGGCTGTTTGATACTCATAGATAGCCACTAACTTGAAGAATCTGTCATGGCTATCGAGCAGGCACAACCTATTAAAGTAAGCTTTCGAAATGACCTTTGTGTTACGACAGCACACAATTTTTTGCTAACGATCATCCGCAAACCATTCAAATTGACACTCAAGTAACCTGAACAGTATGACTCCTATAGTAATCCCAGTGCGCGGTTTATTTATTCGGCTGAAACCTGCTCGCAGACAGCTTGTCTTGCTTGCAAGGTCTTTTTACGCAACCTGCATGATTTTTGATCAAAGGGAACTTGAAATGCAGTTCTGGTACTCGTAGGGCTCTGCTGCACTAATCACTGATATACTCGGGATCGGAGTTAACGCTAGCATGTCCGTAATTCAATCTGTTGTACCACTTCACTCTTGCTGGCATTTCATAAGGTTCACACTCTGCGACTAGAATCCCTTGGATGACGTCTCTATCTCTTAGCCTTCAGATAGCATTTCATGATCTTGAAGCATCATGGCAAGTTTCGACGTTGAAATGACCGGAGTAGATGTGGTCAATGCTTTGGGGAGTAACGTAGCCGGTAAAATCAGTATTGTGCTCGTGATCCCAAAAATCAGACTTGCTCTTACCCTTGATCCCAGTCCTCATCACTGGTCCGAGCAAAAACGGCATCGGCGCCGAAATTGCGAAGACTCTTGCAAGTGCCAATCCCAGCCAGCTTCTGCTCGCTGGCCGCAACGGGGCAAAAGTAGACCCTGTCATCAAGGAGATCCAGGAAACCAATCCTGAGGTCAATGTAACCTTCATACAATGCGAGCTCTCCGAAAACGCATCTGTGCGTGAAGCTGCCGCGAAAATCAACAGTCTTATAGGCAGACTCGACGTCCTCATCAATAACGCGGGGATCATGGCTGTGCGTAGCTTTGAGAAGTCCGTGGATGGGGTGGAGAGCCAATTCGCCGCGGGTTACCTCGGCCATTTTCTACTCACGAATCTGATCATGGATAAGATCGTGGCTGCCAAGGACATTGTTATCAACATGACTAGCTCGGCCTACACGCTGGACGAAGTCCATACGGAGGATCCGAACTTCGAAGTAGGTGAACAGCCCAAACATAAAGATGAGCACTGGCTAAAGAATTATTCCTGCAGGAAGGACGAAATTATAATCCATGGAACGCGTACGCTCGGAAGAAGACCGCTGGCATTCTATTCGCGGTTGCGATTGCAGATAAATTCGGCACCAAGGGGGTGACCAGCTTCGCAGTCGATCCCGGAAGTAAGTTCTGAACAGAAGCCCTCGATGTCCATCATGCTGCAGTGCTAACCCAGCGGTGGCTCTTATAGTTGTGAAAGGAACCAATCTGTTGGTAAGCTCAGGAGTTGACGGCGATCTCATGAAGCAAGGCATAGACATGGCTGTGGTGCGCAACGGCGGTGAGAAGCACCATCTCTGATCTATGCTACGTCATTGCTAAATCGAGGTGAACCTATATCTAAGTAACCCACTTCCGCCCCATCCGATGGTGTCCATTCAGCAAGGTGTCGCTGGTGCAGTATTGGTATCCTTGGATGCTTCCTTCCGGGGTAGGAGAACCCATTTTCCAGAAGTTTTCCTGTCCCTAACTGACCGACCTCCCTCTTATAGAGAAATCTCCAGCTTTTGTGAAAGAATGCTGTGTCACGACCACGTTGCCCTATGCCAGCGACAAAGACATTGCAAATGAACTTTGGAAGCTGAGTGAGAAATGGGTCGGGCAGACATTTAGTGCCTAAGCACAAATGTATCTAGCACAAGCAAAACCCAAGCCTAGGAAGTGCTCAGCGATGATATAATAGCTAGGGAACACTCGCTGTTCAGACAAGGGGAGAATCATATGAGAGATGTTGGAAATAGTGGCAATCAGCCCTGTGCACGTAACTCCGCACTAGTGGCTTGGCAAGAACACGGTGTCATATTTCGCCTCCTGTATTCTAGTACTTCTTCATAGCATCATCTAGACGGCCAAGTGGCTTGTTATTCAACAAGAGATTTGGCAGCCTTACAGCCTTACGAAGATAGCCAAATTCTATTCTATTAGGGCTAGGGCAGGTCCCGTGAGACCTTTCATCGCACTTGAGCCTCTTCACATAACAATTATGATAATGCATCTAGCTACCAGCACTTTGTTCTAGGTAATCTGTATCAACGGGGCTGACACAGAAGATAAATTTCGTGGGGCAACTACTCAGAGTAGCACATCAACTTTCTTTGATCATCCCTTCCCCTGGCACTGTACCTCTCAAGGCTCCATATCGCTGGTGCAGCACCACCTACTGCGCTGGATGAACGAAACGCTCTAGCTCTGATATCGAACTCGTCCTATTGCACTTCATATTTTGGATAGTCATCTTCGCTTTACGGAGTAGTGACTGGCATGCTCTGCTACCTTGGCTGGCGGTATCAGTAAGTCTTCCGAAGGGCCATTGCCGTGGGATTCGATCGGCTATGAAAGGCTATTGCTGACTTGTGTCTTTGGAGTAGAAACAGCCTTGCTACAGTCATTCTGTTCAAAGGGGGCCATTTGACTCCGCTTGATGCCTCCTCTGATGAGTCTTGGGGTCACCCAAAGTCCGAGTTTGTTGTCTCTAGTGAAGATCATTGTGAAACGCTCCAAGCAGAGCAGACTCGAAGGAAATTAGTGCGAGGAGCAAAGGCAGCAGTACAGTACGTTAGCTCGGCCCTCAAATCAGTCAGAAATACTCAAACTCCATGGCTTCGGACCCCAAATTGTCAGGGACTGAAGTGAACGTTGTCAAGATGTTTTGTAATAACCTGATTACAGCTATACGGCATTGGCTTTCTTAAAGATATTGCATCTGGCATTGTCTAAACGCAATCGCCCGACAGCTAGAACTACTGTAATCCATATCAGCGCACACCACCATCACTCCCGCATATACTTCTCGTATCCTCCGACTCTCTTTTTCCGCATAAGATGCTCGTTTCGATTGGATGGAGTGGTCTCGGGGAGAAGCGCAGATTGTCTAATGAGACCACGACGGGCGTAGGCCTCAAAGGTCTCTTTTGGCCTTGGTGCTTCCGCTGAGCCTTGCTTGTCAACATTAGTTATCTTATCGGATGCAGCGGGCTTATGCGGTGGACATGAAAGGTAGCGCTGGTTCGGAAGGCTGGTGTCGCTGCCGCGAAGTATGGTACGCTCCGATTTGCGAGGAGCGGACTCTTTGGACGATGTGCAACCCATGCTTGTTATGACGCTTAGTCTGATGGCCGTCAGTAATTGGAAATTCACTTGCTATAGTTGATTCTCGGTCTTCTGAATTCAAATGGTCGGTCGAAGTGGTTATCGAGATAGCGGTATGAAGGGGATATAAGAGAAGTAGACTTGGGGATGCGGATGAGGATATATAAAGACAAGGACCTGCCTTGTGCGTACCCTTAACTCTTTCCTACGTTATCATTTTTACTGTTGATAATTCTCTTCTCTTGTTTCAATGTCAAATGCTCGTTGTTGGCTGAGAGGAATTGTGTCATGGCTTTGTTGGCAGGGGCACAATGTTCATTGTGCGATAAAATGCTCTGCTTGAGGTTGAACGATACTGTGTCGAGTCACCGTTTTCCTTGACCGAAATGCCTCGTCCAAGTTTCGCTTTGTTCAGCTTTGTTCTCGGAAAAAAAGTTGAACTTGTCAAATAAAGTATGCAATGCAATTATCTCTTGCATTTTCAATGTCATTTCAATTTCTCCTGACTTCGCGATTATCTACAACGAATACAAGACCACTAGAACTAAATGCTATTGTTTATCTATGCCAGACAAAAGCATTCAATGGACCTGGTGGCCACAATACCCTTAAGTATCATCCTCTCCCTCGCAGAAAACAACTCGTCATCAGCACCTCAACAACTCAAGACACCAATCATCGTACAACAGAAATTCAAGCAAGAATCGACTTCAAATTTATCACTCAAGTATCACTAGTCATCAAAACTACAATCATCTCGATCCAATGTCTTCAAACATTCGCTTTATCTTCACATCTGCTACCCCTACCTCATCAGATGTTGACACAACCATGCTCTGCTACAAATGCTCCATGCTAGGTTGCGGCAAGACATGTCAAGACTGCAGTCGCTACACTGTAAAGGCGCCTTTGACAGCCCCATCATCACCACCCAGCCCCAGCGTCTTCACCTTCAACTTCACATCGCCTCTAGCCATTACACTTCCAGCCTTTGAAGCGCGTTCCGACTCGGAAAATTTCTTTACCACAACTAAGCAGTCGCAATGGGGCTGGTCCAACTTGGAAGCTGCAGAACCTTCAACTAAGGTATCCCGCTTCAACTGGTCTGAGATGGACTGCACCACGCACAACGAAGATTCTCTTTCGTCCCTCTCTATAGAAGTTCCTCACCAAAAACAACTTGCAGAATGCCCCATCTGCTCCATGGTCCCTTACGGCGGCTTATGCACCAAATGCAATCATATTCAAACATCCAAAGAAGTCGCTATTGCAACCCCACCCGCCACTGCCTGGCCCGTTACAACCAAACTCGGCGACTGGGATGGCACCAAAGCTCCAGAAGAGGAGCTGCTACAGAATCTCGACATGGAACTCTTCGAACAAATCAACGTCCCGCACGAGCTTGACGAATGGGGCCGCCGCGTCTACAACGACTGCGGAGACCGCATCCTATACTATCAGGACTCTGACGGAAACATTGTCCTAGGATACGAGGCCTGGTATCCTTACTCTATCGTCGGCGACTACGAGGAACCTGCTAACTGGTGCGCTGGCAGCCAAACTCATGAACCCCAAGCTGACAGCCAAGCTGAAATCCAAGAATATGATGACTGCGGACGCCGCATCGTCGCGGATCTTGACGAGAAAACCGTCGTTACCGGCTACGAGGCATGGTACCCCAGCTCTGAGACCGAGGAGCATGAACAGCCGCGAAACCACCATACCACCACCCAAGACGACGTCCTCTTGCTAGAAATAGAGCAAAAACGATTCGCCGAGTTTCTCGCCGCCCAGGACCACGAGCTACCTCAATTCTCATCAGATAAGGAAAGAATCGCCGCATGGATTGCTACCGCTTGCGTCGCTAATGATGAAGACGGCGACTATATATCTGTCTGGGAATGGGAGACTGAAGACTATTCATCTGAGCGGTATACTAATCTTGAAGACTTCGAATCTGCTCCTCCCTCTCAGAGTGGAGGGTTCTTTTGCTTGGCGATTTTGGCGGAGAGGGGAGATGGTTCGATGCCGATTTGGGCTCATTAGGGATATAGGCGAGAGGAGAGTGTCGAATGATCTGTTTCTGCTCATACTTTTTTTTCTCATCATGTTGTGCTTTTGTTCGATGTCCGTTTCCCGGAATCTAGCATTTATTGTGCCCATAAGACTTCACTCGAGGATATTCAAGCAAGGGGTAATACACAATCATAGTTGTCTTAAAAGAACGGGATATTCGCGGCGGTGCAAGTACATACATCGCACATTCACAGCTATCCTCACTAGAAGGAAGACATAGACTACGACAATGGAATGATCGCTGCGCTCCATAAACCCGTTCCATTCAAAGACATATGCTTAGGATAAAGAAAAAGAGCTTATCTGTCAAAAGTCGAGGTAGATTCCGGTCCATCCGTATACCCATCTCATTAGATAATCTTGAATAAGTGGTTTTCCACTCTTTACAAGATAGTGGCCAAGATAATTTGTACAATTTGTAAGGTCAATATCTAATGTTAACGTCAGTTAGGGATGAAGACAATTCCGATGGTGAAATGTTAACCACTAGTTCCAGGATATCCGGACGAGTTTTAATATTTCGTTTAGGTAATATAACTTTTATGAAATTTGGTTATGGATATTAAAGGCCATTTAGCCTAATCTTCTATAGAAAAAGTAAGGGTAGATCTAATTATTGCTACATGAAATGACCCGGGTGTATCTCTCCCAATCATAGAACAAGTGTCGTGAAAGCTCTTGGAATCATTAACTGAATACAATGACCTTGCTTTATCTTGAGGAACAGCCAACGTTTCACATTACAGCCACGTAGCAATTGGCGGCCACTTTAATTTTAATTTTATTTTTTTGGGCGAAGAATCCACTATATCCCCCTTTCCTGTTGGCAGTAGAGTCTGAGTGCAATCTATTCGATGACTAGATCTTGGGGCACGCATCTTGTATTTGCCGAGTTTGGAAAGCGAAGAGCGATCTTTCTCACTTTGTTTGAAGGGCTGGAGGGGAGGATTTCGCTGGCTTTGTAGACCGGCGCAGATGGTTGGGTCCTCGGGTTCCAGGTTTTTTATTTTTGTCTCGACGTGACGGCAGGAGGTGGATACTGTTATTTGACTGTCTAACTGGGTGATGAAGAGTTTTCGCGAGTGGTATGTGTGTTTTAGGGACTATGGTGAGTGGCGGTTTTCATTTATGTCAGGTTCATGGGAATTTTCAACTTTTATGGTGAGACGTCATGGTAGTTCATCACTTCAATTCTCTTGTCTTGTTCGGAATGTTATACAATTGCCCTTTTGTCTGCCTAAAGCTGTGATCGGAAAGAATATATCAGTGGCAAATATAGCCTCTTGAATTATACAGATGTTTATATCCTACACAGCACCTCCAAGCCTCCAAAATAAGAAGACGCGGCAATCCTTCCTTACTCTAAGAACCAAGAAGCGACATCATGGACGCCTATACCGTCGCCATGCAGACTTCACATCATTCTAATGTAGGAGAAGAAGGACAGCATTCGTAGTAGCATTCAACTTTCCTCTCCAACAAGTTACGCAAAGCCTCGAGGCAAGGCTGGAGCTTTTGTCGGTGCAGGATCTCGTTTCTGGAGAACGGACAAGCCGGGGCTGTTTTGTATAGTAGGGTCATTGGCATCTTCCCACGTAGTTCTGCACCCGTTATAAGCCACGTCTGTGAACTGGCCCGTCTCCGTGTATTGGTAGTCGGTGCCGTCTTTGAGGTGCACCGTGACCGAGGAGTCGTACGACCAGGTGCCGCTGCCGGTCTGGTAGGTCCCCA
Source organism: Xanthoparmelia taractica (assembly GCA_033085395.1). Taxonomy (NCBI): domain Eukaryota; kingdom Fungi; phylum Ascomycota; class Lecanoromycetes; order Lecanorales; family Parmeliaceae; genus Xanthoparmelia; species Xanthoparmelia taractica. The sequence goes on along the minus strand of MU853190.1, from coordinate 150,899 downwards.
CGACCTTGACGCCTTTATTCGGTTGGAGCGTTCCAGATGCCACGCACGCGATGGAAGTGGCGGATGTTGTGGCGGTTGTTGAGGCAGTCTCGCTAGATTTCTCCCCTGCCGAAGCGTTAGTGGTGCAGAGGTTGAGACGGGCTGCAGTGGGGCCTATTACATGAGAAGGAGCTGCCGGCTTTGAGTCCGATTTCAAATAATTCTGCACTGATTTCGACTGAGAATGAATAGCCGGAACTGTTATCTTGTTAGTCTGAGACTCTCGGAAGATTTTTCGATGGCGTAGACTCTGGGGGACAAGCATTAAGTGTAATCAAGCGCTCCACACAGGGGAAGAAGTGTGATCTTACGTCCAAGAAGTACCCTGCGAGTATCTAGAATATGTCAGCACACTCAAATTAGAGATTGTCAAGATCGGCGCTACTCACGAGTAGGATGATGTCACGGCGTATGTAGGCGAGAGGCTGTAGCCCGCAGTGCTGTTGGCATGATTAAACCACTCTCCAACTACAAAGTTTTTGACATTGATTCCGGAAGTCGAGTCTGCGGGATCTTCCTTGTAGTGGATATCCCGAATGCTAATATGATCAATTTGCTGACCGAGGAAGAGGAAAGCTATGTTCTTGATATCCTCTGGCTCGTCATCGTGTGGCTTCGCGGCTGTTATCCATGCTCCTAGAAGCAGACCGCTGCCTACGTCTATGCCATAGGGTTTGATGCTCTTTGTATCTCTCCCGGCGTCGAATGTGCGGCCTTGGGATGTTTCCATATAGATGTGACCAAGCCATTCGCCTTCACCGTCACCATACAGAATGGCGCTTTTGATTGTTTCGCCGGGTTTGAGATTTAATGTCGCTGACGGGTACTTGGAGGTATCTTCGTGGCCGTACACTGCGCTAGTAGTGCCAGATGCACTGTGACTTTTAGCATAGAGAACTTCAACCGGGTACAAGACACGAGGCCTCGGCTTGGATGTTCCAGCTTACTAGGTAAACTGTAGACCTAAGCCACGTTAGCCTGACCCGGAAAAGATGGATGTAGAAATCGGCGCCCAGATACCTGCAATCCTGCCTCCATCATCATCACCTTTTCTCCAGACCTCGATCCCTGTGATTGGTGTGTAGTCGTGGCCGAATTGCGTCTCACATTGGCGGCCCGTAGTGTCACCGCCGATGAAAAGTACAGGGAAAGCCCAGCCAGGGCCACCATCACAATTAGTGCTCCGTTTCACTAAAGCAGCGTCTTTAGTTGGAACAGCAGCAGCAAACACAACGCTGGTAGCGAGGCCAAAAGAGCAGAGACTCCTGAAAATGCCCATTGTGGATGCAGTGTCAGAAGTGTATTGTTCTCGGCTGATGAAAAGGACTTAAGGAGCGGGAGAGGGTTCTTTAAGATGTCGCAGTCACTGTGGGATGGATCCTAGTTATGAACACCTGAATCTTGGGGAAAGATGCAGCATTATATGTCCACGGATGACTGCGAGCCGGGATCTTCGCCACCGGCCAAAAGACCTTGCCTCAAGGATGTTTGCGCTCCATACCCAGAGACCTCTTCAAATCTTATATTCTAATAATAGACTACGCCTTCAAGAACCTGGTATTCGGGCAGGTACAACATATAGGCGTGCAAATGATAATTTCCCATGTGTACTGCGCCATTGTTAAAGCAAAATCTTAGGGTCCGAAATTTGCAGCATTGATGCCAATACCAGCTGGGCCCGCAGCAAGGCACTCTCTCCACAGTCCGGCAGAATGTCGTGGGGCACAGCCCTCGTAGAAAATTGACGCAAGGGCGCCCGGCGTATATTTCTTATCGGGGTCATCAGAAACCCTTCAGGTTCCACAAAATCTGTCAGACTATTGAAGGATCTTGGAAGAGGATCGCTGTGGTGTTTCAGACTTCTGCGGAAGCTCATGACTTTGCTTATCCGTCCTAAGAGGTTGTAAAAGGCCCCAAAAGGCCAATGACACAGATTGTAAGCGTCCAACTGCATACTTTGAAACGCTCCGGAAGGATCAGAAGCAAGCCGGCGATGCGGAATATGTAGAAAAGCGGATAGTGTCTTTTCTTGGCCTCATTGAATACCCCCATCGGCGTAGCGTCTTATACACTCACAGCCTTGCGGAGATTTCGAGAATCCACTATTTACTTACAGAGTTGTGACCAAAAGTCGCTAAATGGATGGGATATACGGAGATTATTCCTCAGCCTGATTGATGGATGCATATCTCGTGCCTCTTGTAACCCCCCTATGCCGAATGCAACGGTACGCCTCATTTATTATTAGCAACATTGATTCAACGGCTGTAATTCAACATATGACCCAGCGGTTACAACAATGTGTATGCCTTGGAAGTCCTTTTGCGCAGCTTGTTGATTGTCAATGCCATTGTTTTGACAAGACAAGTATCAATTTCATGCTGGTTGGTCGGTTGCAGCACCGATCGATCGTCTCTACGGCGATTCCGTGTGGATTTCAGTATCTTATACAGGCGCTAGTGGCGGGAAAGGTATGGAATGGTATGGGATATTGGCTTCTCTGTCGTCTCATAGTACGATATGGGATATGAGTTTGAGATACCCATTCGTGGGAAGATATGGGATTTCAATAGGATATCCCATGGGATGACTAAGGAGATAATCGTGCCACGCACTAATCTCGTACCTCGCTTAGTGTTGCAAATGTGGGTGACGATCTGACGGATGGTTTGCAGCTACTGAAAAATCTGACTATATACAAGCGATAGGGCTGAGTAGTGCCAAATTCCAACACTTAGTGCTAGTCAATCATTGGGCAAAGTCAATTATATATTAAAAATCATAAAAAATCAACCACTTTATCATCAAATCCTTTCACATTCACATTATTATAAATTAATTATATGCAGCTACTGAAATACGCATCAAGGAGGCAATCAACGTCATAAACACGCGTAAGAACACGAAACACTTGGCAATTACAAGAGAATTCCACGTTCTATCTAATCGACTTCGAAATCGTCTTATTGAGACTTTATCTAAGTTAGAGATACGAGATCTTTATCTTAGACTTCTTACACCTAATTAAAATCTAATCTTAAGTCTATTCTATTAGAAAATTAACGATATAAATACTTTAACTCGTCTAAATAGCATTAAGAAAAAAATAAATTAACTTCTTCGTTAAATATATAATCTTATAAATTCTTCTTCTCTTATTAAGTCTAAATAGATATAATAATAATTAATTATTAATTAAATCTCTTTAAAGTTAAGCGAAAGTCTTTAGTAATAGAAAGAAAGAATATATATAATATAAATCTAATTAAGAAGCACTTTAAGAGAGTTAAGAATATAATTATAAAATATAATATATACTCTTACGATATATAGAATTTTAATAAGACTAAACGTTATATTAAGATAATACGTAATAATTAAGCTATTATAGTAATTAGTAAATTCAACGCGTAGTATCTATTTTAAATATCTTAATAATAGAGAGCTACTCTTTGTAATTAAGTGTATAAATAATAAAGACGACGAGATTTTCTTATTTCTTATAGTCACGGGAATTGATATTTTAATATTATAGTTTCTTAATAATTTAAATCCCTATATAGCTATAACTACTTTTGAGATAGACTTCAATAATAACTAGATTCCCCTGTAATAGATTAAGCATTTTAAGCGATATTCTCGTCGTGAGTAGATTAGCAGTCGGAGATTACTACTAATAAATAGCTATAATTCTCACGATACATACGAATTCTTAAAGTACTGCGAGAAATATAATATTATTCTCCTTACGTATCTATCACATATTATATATCTATTATAATCACTTAATATGTATGTCTTTTAGTCTCTAAAATACTATTATTCTAAAGTTATTAATTAAGCGATTTCTATTAAAGATAAGTACTTTTCTAAGATAAAATTTCTCGCTATATTTAATTAATTTCGATGTTAAGTATTTAAAGTATCTACTATTAAATTAGCATAAAGATAAACGAGTCTTATTCTATACAATCCAGAGATAGTTCTCTAAAAAGTACGCGATTCGCTTTCATCATTAAGATAGACTACTTCGAAGCGCTTAATATAAACTTCGCTTACACTTAGAACTATTCGTTAACTTACTAAATTAGACTTTAAACTAATAATATATTTAGATATCTCGAAGAATCTACGTGAATCTCTATAAAAGTTCTCTCGAGATAAGATTACGATAGCACGTTATAATCTTTTAATAAAGTAACGATTAAAATTTACAATTAAGATTATAAATACTCGTTATATAAATAAAGAATAACTTTAATTTAAGATTTAATAGACTAAGAAACGAGAGACTATATAGTAAAAGAAGTACGATACGACTTATAAGAAGATATTTAAGACTACTAAGACGTATTTAAAGACGTAATAGTTATTAAGAAAGTGAAAATTCAATATTTAAAGGAAGATTATAAAGGAATTTATAACTTATATATATATAATAGTTGAATAGCATCAAAAATTTAATGTATAATTGACTTTGGCCCATGATTGACTAGCACTAAGCGAGGTACGAGATTAGTGCGTAGCGCGATTATATATCCCACGGGATAGGATAACCGTAGGATATCCCATATCCTTGGTGGCGGATGACTAGAATGATGGCTAGAATTTCATGATCATTGTTTAACAAGAAATGCTTTTGTGTCTGCTTCGCCTCCGCAAAAGAAGTTCTTGAAAAAAATTGCGAGATACGTTGAACTACCAGAGATGGCTAAAAATAGAGGTCGTTTCACGTGATGAATTTATAAGCGCAGCAATCAGAGTGATTCGAGGAACCAACTTCTTTTCAAATCATTTCATAGTATTCAGACATGGCTATACGCCGGCACCATGGCTATGATCCAGCAACATGGCTACATACCAGCTACGCTTCTCTATCATTGCGCATTCTTCATGATCAATAATATGGTCCATTCTCGATCAACGATATGATCATTTCAATGGTCCAGCAACATGGCTACATGCCACCAACATGGTTATGTACCCTATGTACCAGCAATAGTCCAATTATTTTGATCAATTTGATCTTATCCACCACAAAGGGATGGGAAATCCCACGATTATCCCATCCCATGGGATATCCCACAGATATCCCGAACCCATACCCCCTAAAAGATATGGTATTCACTTCCCTCGATCCCATACCATATCCGAACCCAGACCATCCCATATGATGTATGTACTAGTATATACCATATCTTTCCGGCCACTAGGCTCGAGGGTTCCTTATACCGCGAAAGAGGGGTACATTCGCTGCGGTGCGGATACATACATCACGCATTCACGGCTGTCCTCTCTAGAGGGAAGACATAGACTTCGATAAAGGAATGATCGCCGCGCTTTGATGTTACATAAACCCGTTCACATAAAGATATATTGTTTAAGATAAAGAAAGTTTTTCAACCTGTCCCCTTTTCTTTATGTTCCTAATTTTTCTCATCTCAGCAGCACGGTCTTCACGCCTCGAACCCCAACATCATCTTATCTCTTCCATCCTATAAAAAAGACTCCCCAAAATCTCAGTCCATTCTCACAATACACACACACAAAACAAGACATCACTTAACCCAACTACAGCACCTCTCTCCCTCTCACACACACATATGCACACAATGCCCTCCTCCCTTCCCTTCCTTCCCCTCCTCCTTTTCTTCCTCTTCCTCGCCATCACACCCCCCACCCTCTCCTCCTCCACCCCCGCCACAACCTACGCAACCGGCACCTCCATCTCCCAACCCGCCAAACTATCTCTAACATCCTGGACCGGACCCAACTGCACCGGCACCCCCATCTCAAACACAGATATAAAATACGACTACAACACAGAAGCGGAGACGAGATCGTATAATTTGAGCCGGGCGCTGGAGGAAGGGGAGCAGCTTGATTGGAGCGGGGTGGCGGATGGGTTTGTGGCCAGGAGGAAGGGGAGGAGGGATGATGCGGGGTTGGATCCGTATTGTGGGTTGTTTGATCATTCAGTTGTGGGGACGGGGAAGGGGCAGGGGACGGAGTGTGTGGAAATGGAGAAGGTGTTGACGTGTTTTAGGCTGTGGCATTATTGAGGAAGGGGTAGGATGTCTAGGGGATGGTGTGCGCTGATTGGATGTTTTGGAAGCGAGTGTGTGTGGTATTTTCTTTTTTTGGAGGGGGGAGGATCTGGATTAGGAACGGTAGGAGAAATGTAGGTTTCTTGAACATTGGACAAGTATTGCAAAGGAAGTTACGTTCTCATTGCGCAATGCTGCACACACCTCTAACCCCTACCAATCGTCTCACCCAACAACATTCAAATCATTCGTGGAAACCCCCCGTATCACTACACCATCACGGATCCTGTACGTCACACCCCCAACAAGCGATACACGTTCAAACCCTCGTACGAGTCTCTCCTCCGACGCTACCCAATCTTCACAAAGCCTTCTTCTCAGCGAGAACATTTGTTTCCCGTCAAAGAAATACCGCCGTATCTTGTTCCGAATAAAGTTGCTTTATCCGGCCACATTCACCATTCAACAATCCTCAAAAGTGCGCCTTTTCGTTCAAGACAAAGGAGGACGAAGAAGCACAATGAACGCTTTGACCTTATTTACTTACTACCGAGTCAGACGCAGCGTTGACCGTACCTGCCAAGCAAGCATAACATTATGCTTACCTTACGAAAAGAGAAAACAAATCTTCAGACGATAACCCTCAAACTGTTATATTTGAACGCTTCCTCGACAACGCAAATCCAAACGTCCGCGCTAAAGCAGTATCTCACGACCTAAGTCCCCTTACAACTCCAATTCCACACATCATGCCAAACGAAACCGAAAAACCGAACAATTCCAAGGAAACTGCACCTCCCTCGGGGCAAGATGCCATACAATCGAAGCCGCTTCCTCAACCTCCTCCTCCAGATCTGGACAAGCCGCTTCCGCGGCTGCCCAAGGAGGAAAGTGACGATAGTCTATACTCATTAGGACTGCATAGGGTGTCATGTTCTTTGCATATACAGTGGGAGTAGAGATTGAGATGGAACTGCAGTAGGGGCTGGCGGGTGGGATGGTTGAAGCATCGCTATTGCAGTGTACATAGATTATCGGACAAGAAGAATCCTAGTTGAAACTTCGTGGTATGGCGACGCACATCTTGCACTCAGAATGTAAGCGTGAGGTTTCGCTTAAGAGTAGTCTCACACGAAAGCGCTCATCAGCACCTGCCCGACACGTTCAAAGAACGCCGTCTGATTGGTTCCAAGAACGTTATTCACCTCTCTTATATGATTCGGCGCAAACGCTGTCGACCACAGATGCGTCCTACCCAGATCTAGGCAATCAAACACCGTATTAACATCCATGTACGCCTTCACCTGGCTTGTGACCAGATCCTGGGACGCCATGATAGCCGCAGCGGTTTCATCCCATAGTGGGACTCCGATGTAGTAACCTTTCATCAACTGCGCATTCATAATTTTGTCGGATGTGATGCCATCGAGCATACTTTGAGAAAGGTATCGCTGATTCGCGATGGATGGGAACGACGCCATGATGGCAATGTGGGCGGCTTCGGGATCGACAAGGAAGATGATGTTGGAGCCAATGTCTTCGACTAGGGCCGATTGGAGTTGATAGAGGTTGAGATCGACGTAACCGCCCATCATGACGAGATCTTTGGCATTGCTGGCGAAGGTGCAATCGAGGCATATCGCGGTGGCGATGTTGGTCAACGAGCTCTCAATTAGGCATCAGTTGTACGTATCGATGGGATGTTCAAGTCCTCTAGGAGAGATCTTACAGCACTATAGATAGACTCTTGGCTTGGGTAATCATGCACTTGTTCGACCATGAATTGAACAGCGCTGTTCCACGCCTATGCGGTGGATTTGACAAGGTGATTTTAAGGGCATTCCGCAGCACCCTTTCACTGTGAGAAATCCTCCCGAATCCTGCTGCTGGCTTTAGAATAGATCGTATTCTCTCTCACAGCAAAGCGAATGCGTTCATGTAGCTGTAGGGACTTTGCGACAAGTGCTGTTCGGGGTTCTCAATCCAGATGCTCTTCTGCAGCCAACTGTTCCTAGGCTTACTTAGGCCGCAATGTTTAAAACGTATAATGGAAACAATGAGTCGGACAAAGAGGGCGGGCAAAAAGTTCTTATCAAATAGCTGGGACGATGCTTGTGGATCAGGCTGGGCGGCTTATTGAATGCGTCAAAGTAGCTCCCTACGAAAGATTTCTTTCAGTTGGGGCCGTCAAGTCGGCTCTGGACGCCCATAAGTCAAGCCCAAAATGGCTTGACTCTTTTTTTCCCGTGGCTCCTGAGCGCTTCTATCCAAGGACGCTCGTTCCAGTTCCTATGACTCTCAAACGCCAGATCGTTATCATAAGGTGTGCAGCCAGTACTGTAGCCAAGCTTTACTTCCGCCTTTTGACATGCGGCTTTTGTCTCACTGGACAACAATTCCTCGAAGTCGAGACAGTTTGCACAATTTACCAGGTTAAGACTTGCGGTCCCTGGCGCCTTCCAGTCCGTGATGTCTTCGAAAAGTCGTTCCAAAGTGTCCGCATCCCACTCTTTCAATCCTTTATCTAAACCAAGCGTCTCAAGGCTCAGTGGTAGAACACTCATTAGACTTTGGACCGTGCCTGTCTTGGCATGGGTCCTGAAATGATTTCTACCCATGCGACGGGTCTTGATCAATAAGTCGACGCTCGTGCGTAACATCTTTAGAACCACGAGGCCTTGTAGGCATCCTATGAAAAGGTCCTTTCGATACCGTCGCAGATGATCGTTAGAATCAACAAATCCAGAAGGAAGAAGAATCAGACTCAGATAGACAAGGCTGTCTCCAGCAACTTGCTGGATAGATTGCACCACACGCCGCGGCGCGAAATTGGCTCGAGGAAATTGGACGCTGCTGATTTCATGTTGATATGTAAACTTCTCCAAAGACCTTGTACGGTCGATGAGGTCTTCCAGGAAAGTCGAGTCAAGAGCGCCCCGAAGGTGGAATTCCGTGACTCCACCGTAATGATATGGGCGCGGCGAAATGTATGGAGAGTTGTTTCGCGCCCAAATCTTGAGTTTCCTGACCGTAGGTATCATGGCCAAGAGGCTCGACAGCTTCATTGCATGATTGGCGTCCTTCTGGTCAATGCAAGGTTGGCTGCACCAGCAGCCTAAAATATTAACCTCTGTCAGTCTAGCCAATGCCAATGGCTCTTCCGCGATAGTGCTAGGCTCATAAGTGGACTCCAATATTTGCGCGACGGTTTTGGTAAGGTACGGTGATTTGCCGACAACAATATTCAGTTTCCGAAGGTTTAGCAGTAGGGTGAGCAATAGTGGAATAGCAATGTCTTGTCGTGGGCGGAATAAACCATCACAGGTTGTATAGAAATGCTTGAATTCTTGAAGGTCCACTTTGAAGTTATCGTCTCGATAATGCGGTTTGCAGGAGCTCGAGCAAGTAAAAGATGTTGGATACAAAGCCGTGCTGGGATCTAAGAATATTTCTACCAAACGATCAGAGGGTGATCGACGATCGAGATGTTTCTTAACAAGATGATATTCGCGAGTCACATCCTCTCTCAGTAGATAGATTCTCTTGCAGCTGAGCAGGAAGAATTCGAGGTACAACGGAGATACATCGGCTATGATCTTGAGCAGCAGCTCATTAGGAAGGTCGGTGAGAATAGCCATGGTGAAGGGGCTCAGATGCAGTTATGCGCAGCTAGACGCTGTATGATGTCTGCAAATGTGCTTGGCTTTGTGTGTGAGACAAGAGACAGAAGACGGTGATACGTGAAAGTAGGCGGGGGGGGAATAACTGCGCTAGCTCCAATTTGGCCTAGCACAAAAAGCTCAATATATGCGCTGCGTATGAAGAGAAAAGTCCTAGTAAGAGACTTGATCTAAAGCTGGAGAACTGGGCAGTCCTTGGTGGCTCGATTTACCGCAAGATCCCTGGACTCGGACTCAATGCAGATTGCGAGGTGGGGTCAGTTCAATTCTTGATCTCGGCACTACTCTTGAACCTAAACATTATGTACCTGATTTATTGTCGACGAGGGCCTGGAACCATGTCTACCACCAGTGTTAGGGTAAATCTTTAACATAGATTCAACAGATGCGCTTCTGTCCAATTCGTAGGACGCGGCCAGCTGCTTGGAGGGCCGTTTGAGCGTTACTTGTCGCAAATCGGTGATAAGAACTTATTGGATCCCAGATCCTGGTCACTTTCCTTATAGGCGTCTTTCTGGAGTTTGAGGAATTCCTGAGTGCGAAGAGCGATTTTTCGCTTTGCCGCCCCCTTGACAAACCTCAGCCCCTTTTGGAGACTTTTTATCGAAACGAGAAGGAAATGGTTTGAACAAAACGACTGACAAGAAAATGTCTGTTCAAGGAAGTGCATGAGAATAGCAGCTTATTATTCAGCTTTTCGTTGCAACTTCGACGGAGACTAACGAGTACTACTAGAGCGCTTTCGGGGTTTTTCGGCATCACCGTAATGAGACAGAGTTGCTATGAATGGAACGATCTGATTGTGATGTCGTAGCAGATCCTGACGTGCCTGTTTCCTGGGAAGGCGAGGATTCAGGTGTAGCACCAGTGGAGAAAGGACCTAGTAGCTCAGCGAGCTGAATCGTGAGCTTCTTAAAGAGCTTGATAGCTTTTCTGAAGGCAGGCTTGTCAATAGCCCAGTCTGACGGCCAGATCACAGCAGACTCGAATTCCAATGAGTTGGATCTTGCTCTGGTATCTCGTGAGGTGGCAGAGGCCGAGCGTCTGGTAAGCTCCGGAGGCCGGAACGTGTGGGTGGTGAGGTGGTGAACAAGGTGCTCGACTGAAGGATTCAGGATACTGAGATGAGAGTGCTCGGTCTTGATAAACTCGTCAATCTGGAAGGCCAAGGAGACAGCTGGCTTCTTCAGAGTGATGGTAGCTTCACCGACTTGAATGGAGTCAGCCAGATCGGCTACTTGGCAAGCTCGGCAAGCAAGAGGAGGCAAGCAGAATGTAAGATCGAAAGAATGACAATGGTGGGCTCAATGATGGAATGAGCGGAGGCTCCAGCAGGAGACCTCCACAAGGACGACTGGTGGATCTGGTGCTATGACAGCTGGTGCTTCTAGCTAGCAAGCCAGTGCACATTGGCAAGCAATGGGATGATGGTGCTTGTCAAGCAATGACGGCGTAACACTCCGTCGATGGCGCTGGCGTGAATCGTGCTTCGACAGTCAGCTACGCCGCTATCACGGAGTGTTCCTCTCCAAGAACGACTTCACCACCAGATACTACCAGGGATACCTCCCATACCTCCGCTGAAGAAGCGATATTCAATCATCATCTATATATCCCAGTCTTACTGTGGCAAGAGTGCTGTCATTGCTCCTGTGTCTTGCAGAAAGAAAAATAATGATGTAACAATAGGGACTGGTCTTTATGTGATAAATCCGACATGAAAATCAGAGTTGCTCAGAAAGGGGTTCCATTTACGCGAGGTACTGTGAGTGTTGTGCAGACGGTTCTTGCAGAACGGTAATGGTAACCATTAAGATCAAACATTTGCTGTAGACGAAGAACCCGCTATTGATCCAAAACTCATCAAGTGAAACGTCATTGAACTTCTTGATGCATTATCGAAAATAGCTCGATCGCTCCTCACGAATCAAAGTCACACGCAGCGGCATGTAAAATCTAAGGATACTGTTCAACCTATCAGCTGCCCTGAGCTGCGACACCTCGTCGAAGGCATTTTTAGTGTCGGTGAAGGAATGATTCGCTAAAGGAAACCGACGTTAAAGTTGTAGAGCGTAACCAGACCCCTTTATCCAAAAGACCCTAAATATTGTTTAGAGATCTTGACCTTGATATCGTCGGTCTTCTTGTGATTGCGATCTGTCGGAGCAGGCGTAGCCGCAGTTCGCTTCTTGTTCTTGGCCAATGCTTCGTCATCCTTCTTCTCATAATCATATCAGTCATTCTGGACATGGCAGACACGGCCTATGTTTATCTCATGGCCTTGGTGAAGTTTTTGCGTCACTGTAGCCGGAAGTATCTCTTAAGACCTTCCAGGTCCCAGTGCTTGTGCTTTCGGAACATCTAGCCCACCTAGCCAGCTGTGTCCTTTCTCACAGCAATGGTGAAGATATCCACAATAAAACTAACAAAGAATTCCGAAACTGATATACCAAGTCTTTGATAGGTATGAGTGCCATATTGGTATTAATTGTCTTCTATAAGTGCCAGCAAGTTGAAGGAGGTATGGGCATTGAGCGAAGGAAAGCATGCTTTCCCAGCATACAGTTGATGAACTCTCCGCTCCGGTTAGAGGCAAAGGTAAATCCGAAACGAGACAATGCGCAAGTAGAGGTAATAGAGTTGCTATTTAAAGTCGCAGCGAAAGAGTGCAGCTCTCTTACAGGCAAAGGAGGATAAAGGCCCACGCTGTCCCGCTACCAGTCTCCTCAACTTCAGTACAGCCGGAAAGATACAAAGGACTCCATGCGGCGGTCACGTTTGGTGGAAGTGGAATGTGACAATAAGAAATCGATGCACCATCGCCAGGGTTTCTAGCGCTGTTAGCCTGTATTACTGGCGAAGTCTGACTTGGTATCTTTGAACTGGGCTATATCGGGTGTTAGTGATGAGCGCTGCATCCTGGGCGAGTTGTTGCGCACAAGCACGATATTCTTCGAAAGTTTCGTCATCCGCCATGACTCGACACACCTCACTTGAGGGACCGTCGTAGTGCGCCAGATTTAAACTACGCTGGTCGGGTAATAGTGCTTCATCTCTAAGGCTTGAGTGAGAGACGATGATGATTATCGTCCCCTTAAGACTTGGAAGGGCTGCCCAAACCTGCAGTTGCTGCGCTCGGCAATCCCTTCTTTAATTGAGGAATATTTGTCCGGCAGTAATAAGAGAGACTCTGCTGGTTGCTCGATGGTGGTCAAAATCTAAGCGAATGCTGTCCACGTCGTACAGATATCCTCGTCCTTTTCGAAGACTTCAGAGTGGGATCCCGGGAGTAATGATGCTGGTTTGAACCTTTTTCATCGCTTGCTGATGTAGCTTAACGACATCATCCACCAGGTCACATGGAAAGAGTGACCATGCTGGCGACTTGTTTGGCAATCTTATCTCCTTCAGTAAATCTTTCGGCCATGTGAGTAGAGGCGCAGTGCTTTGGCACCATTTTCGAGTATCGTTACAAAGGGTCATACCAGCAGATTCCTTGTACCCTTCGCTCACTTTGATGTGCCTGTAAGCACCATTGCACATGCAAGTAATACTGTTGATGTGATAAGAGCCCGCGCTAGCAGACGGACCATAGTGGCGTTCGGATCCTGTATGTCCTTTAAATCGCCCCAGGGAAGCTTCTCACCTTCGACTTGTCAATTTAGACTGTTGAACACTAGGATGCATTCGGGGTTTTCGAATCGGCTCAGCAAGATCACGTACACCGAAATCGTCCTCAAAAATCCGAACATGTACTTTTAGATATAGGCTACCGCCCATTAGATCTCACGCTTAACCCTTCGACCTTTCTTGAATTAGCAGATATCATTCGGGAAAGGATGAACCTCAAATCAAGCCCGTCTTCTCGACCTGTGCCTCGTGTCGCTTTGCTCTTCTTGAAGTTTTGGGTTTATAGTGAGCCACACCGAGCAAGATTGGTCGTAGGACTTATCATCTCTCCTTTTGCAGTAGGAGCATTCTTCTTGTTCTTCTCCTTCTAACCCTGAAGCATTTGGGACAGTGATACAGCTCTGCGTCCACCCTGGTGAGATGCGTTACTGCATTCCAAGCGCATTTAATTAGTGTGTCCAGCAATAGCCTTTCAAATGGTTAGCATTGTGAGGTCTGGCATCTGCCATCTTCTGGGTAGACGCAAAGGTCCCTCGCAAGTATCAATACAGCAATCTGACTGTCAAGAGCAGGGACCATGACAGGAAGAGAAGGGTCCACGAGCAATTGACCTTGCCCCTGAAAAAATGTAGCCCATAGTCTAGGGTGTGCACGAAGATAGAGTGGCGCTTGCCGCATCATGCCACAGACTGAATGTGAAAGCCGTCTTCATACAACAAGTATTGCTGTTCACTCGCAGCCACGAGTAGGCACTGTGGACCATGTGAACTGCTTTTTCTGCTCCTCCGCATTCGCCACAGCGTGTAAGCGTGTGTGATCTTTCCGCCTCCCATTCGTTGACGACAATATTCGGACCTGTTCCAAAGCACACAACACTAGCGTCGCTGTCTTCTGACAAGTCCGCAAACGCATCTATCAGCGTGAGCAATATGTATCATACCACCCGCTGAGGCGATAAAAGACCCAGGCAGGGCTCTTCGTGAGCGCGAGCCCGTGGTGATGCGACATAGAATCCGCGCCATGTACAGCCTGATCGGTGCGGTTTTGCGACGATTGGTGGCAATCATGATCGCAATCTGGGCGGTACTGTCCAGTCAGCCATCAATTTTTTTTCTTAGGAACATATATACTATTATCGACAATTTTATCTTCGAAATCTGACGTTGTTGTAGAGCATCGAAAACATCCAGGAGATGCTACCGCGTGTATTCGATCAACCTGACTTGAAAGTAGATCACACAATCTACAAGGAAGCCAGACGCCGCGTGCAGAGTTGCTACAAGACAATCGTATGCAGGATGTATCCCCAATTTTAAGGCTTCCTGAAGGGCCAGGACAGTAGGTGGTAGGCAAACCACGAGAAAGCAGCGCATAGTTGCATTGTTGAGCAGTAGAAAGGGGGCACGGATGGGAACTAGTCGGGCAAAAGAGCGTCAGAATGCGGTCAGGCATAGGACGTTTCTGCTCGCTGTCACTTACTCGGTCGATCAACGGAGTCGTTATTGTCGATGGCAGACTCGGCCGGAAGGTCGGAATGGTAGGATTTTCGTTGAACATGGGGTTTCAGAATCGGGTCCCGTTACTCCGCGTCTTGGATCGCCATCGGACATTCTGTTCGAGTCTCCTTCGTCCGCAGGCTTTCTGCGGGTCAGCAACTGCAGTTTGCTGACGAGATCGACGTCTCTCACTGAAATTGCGTTACCTTGTCCATTGAACATTCGGTTCAGACCAATCCAAGGCAGTCTCTGCAGAAAGAATATTCATAATCCGTTGAGCTGCTACTGACCAGCATTTTGCTAAGCACCTGTGGCAGACGATTGATTTTGAAAACTTGATGAATGCCATTGCCTTCTGAGAGCACTTTGGTGGAGCAGAGCTTGCGAAGTGCTTCTAGGTCTTTGTTGCAGCCGAATACAAGGACTCAGTGTCGCTTGATGTATTTAAGCAAGTATCCGATTCAGGGCTTGAGCCTTGACTGTGACCAAGATTATTGCTTTCACTGATTCGCTTGTGTGTGAGAGGTGCATTTCGAGAACAGATCGTGAAGCAAGTAAAGAGCTCATCTCTAGATCTTTCTCTCGCAACCCAGTTGTCACATATAATCAAACTCGGGCAAGCAACACCCCAAACCCCAAACAAGAGTACTAGTCGTACGAGCAAAGTATTGTGCTTACAACAGCTGTTCATACTCCAGCGTTGTAACGTTATTCTTCATAGTATATTGATCCTGCCGCGTAGCTTCAATGACCTTCTTCTTATTGACATGTTCCGGCTTACTTGATGACTTTGATGGTGATAAATTGCTCAATTTGGAAGCCCAACGACTTAGGAAGAGATCCTTTCAGGTTTCTCCTGATATGGTGAATAAAGGTGGGGTAAGAGATGAGGTGTATTTATGGTGTAGAGGAGATGAATTGTCAAGAAGAGAAGACACCAAGAAGGCTTTTCCACCCAGAAGTAAGTTTGCCAAGCGAGAGAGATGCGCCTGCTCGTTTTCATAGGTCTTCGACAATGCCCCTACACTGTTACTGATCTCTGCATCTGGAAAGGCTTTACCTCAAAACAGCCTTCAGTCCAACTTACTCTTGAAAAGAGCTGGACACTTACTGGACACTTTGTTTCTGTCGCAAGGGATCCAGTCCTGAGTAAGTGACATCGAATGTTGTCCCCTCACCCAAGTCTGAACGAACATTTTCTCATGTATAATCTCGTTGATCCAATAAGCTTGCCATCTACGCCAATAACCCAAGTCATCTTGGACCCGAAGCGGACTGAAACCCCCACCACCATACTTCTCACTGATCCATCCTGGACCGCAAGAGAGGTGGCGATATTTTTGATGCAAACCTTCCCGATTGCTTCCGTATCCTGCGCTCTCATTGAAGGGGCGCGTAGGCGCAATTAATGCGAGCCCGTCCCTTTGCTAGGTTTGGCCAACCAGCTTCCGCTTGCTTTGCCTTCCAGCCGCCTTCATCCCGAGCTGTTGACCCTGAAAATTACCGCAAGCGCCCAATGGAAGGATGGCATGAAAGCCAGATGTGTTCAAAGAACCGGTAGTAGAAATTCTCAAGCGCATCATAATACACTTCAACCAAAGGCTGCAATTCGACATTCTTTCCTACTCGCTTCTGGCCTTTCTTCTTAGGCCGCTCAGGAGCTTGAGGATAGCAGCAAATGGTCGCATGGCATCCGACATCATTGATTGGGAGTGAGTTGGCTGCTGAGGCTGCTGGGGTTGCTGGTTGGCAGTTTGTTGAAGTTGCTGTGCTTGATCTCCACTGCTTAAGTCCATGCCTTCTGCATTCGGACCCCCAATTCCACGAATAGAATCGCCCACTTGAGATATAATTATCAATGAGATCGTACGAAAACTACTTCACAAGGAGAGGCCTCAGATGGCAAGTATAGTCCGAAACGAAATAGCAACAGGCAAAAAAAATTCCTCAGCCATGCTGGGGCCTAGTTCCGCTTTTGAGCATTTCCAGCGCGTTACAACGTACATCCGAGCTGGATTGACAAGCGTAGCAGTACAGCATTGTCATCGCTCAATGGTGTTACCAGTCTGAGGAATGTAGGATTAAATTTAACGCGGGATCTCCATGCCTTGATGAAGAATCGCAACAATGTGAGGGACTGATGTTGATATTGAAGGGTCTGAGATGTATCATCTCAAGAAGAACTTCCGTGTCCGTCATCACTGACAATAGAGAACCTATCATTTTGTAAGTTTATGAAAGCTTCATCAGTACCTGCAATGTCGTCTTTGAAGACTTCTTCCTTCCCGCCCAGTGCGCCCTCAAATGCTCAACAGCTCTTATCAGACATCCAACCATTTTATACTGATACTTAGATTTGGCTTCTTGGTTTTTCTTTCCGAAGTGATAGGCGTTGTTCTGCACGAGACATCTGTTTCATTCGTTGATAGTATGATCGGAATATACTTTTGCTCCCAGTAGATTCTTGACGGGTCTGGATCTAATCCCCCGCTTCTCCCCTCGTCCCTATGGAACCCATGAATCCCAAATTGAACACGTATATCTATTCAATCTTCCTTGAGCTCCACGTTTTGTTATGCTGACCCTTCTTGATTCCATCGGATCTTGACCCGCATGTCGATGATTCGTAGGGCCAGCCTGGCGTGCAACCGCAGGTACAGGTCCGGAAGAGATTCACATGCCGTGGTTAGCCTTGCATATGCCGAATGGCATTATGAAATATCGGTCATGTTTGATTGGCTTTGGACTTTTAGACGGCCCGATCATCAGATTCAGATCATCGCTTCTTCTCAGACCGCCGTCCTTTAGGAGTTCTAGAGTATTCAGTGTTTAGTGACTCAAGGCTGCAGCTCATCCCGTAGCATAGCTTGAAGGGTGAAGTGTATCTCCTTTGAGACGGCGATCATCAGTACAATCGTATTAAGACGCCCTACAGTATCAGCCTGTGCGCTTACTATACTGCAATTCTCACCAATGGAAATGCACATCCTTGAGTCAATGTCCAAGTATATATGTAGAAGATTTTCGAGTTTGAAGAAAACGTGGGTCGCAAATGACATAATAGACTCAGAAGACGGAGCTTTGTTTTGTAACAGCAAAGAGTTGAAGTTTCCCAAGGGGGAATGACACATTTGTTTCTATAATAGGGATAAAGATTACTTTGGTAGCTTGACATGAATGGCCTGGATCTGAATGGATCATAGCAAGGTCCAGCGGTCACTTCGCGGATCAGTTACTTTGTCTGGCTAATTCAATGACCTTCTTAGCAGCCTCATCGAAGTCATCAAATGCATGCAAAGAAAGCCCACTCTCCGCAATCTGGGAGACCTCAGTATGCTTCGTCCCTTATGTGGCTCAGGATTACTAACCATTTTCTGCCCAATTGCCTCGTTCGTCCCTCTCAGACGGACAACAACCGGGACTTTGATACCTAGATCCTTGTAAGCGAGCATGATGCCATCGGCAATCATGTCGCAAAGAGTAAGTCCGCCGAATATGTTGACAAAGATGGTCTTCACCCTTGGATCTTTCAAGATGATTCTGAAAGAGCTTTTGACGGTCTCACTGGTCGCTTTGCCGCCGGTATCAAGGAAGTTGGCGCATTTGCCTCCCAGGTCAGCTATGGCGTCGACAGTATTCATGGCAAGACCGGCACCGTTGACTATAAAGTGCGGTCAGAACTCGGATCGGTAGTGACCTAGGATGGCGTACCCAGCGTGCCAATGTTGCCGTCATCCCTAAGTCTAGACGGTGGATGGTCATAAACTATCCTGTGATGCCAAGAGGAGGATAGAAGATGGTCTTACTTGATGTAAACGATGCTGTCTTTCTCAGCCTCCACCTCTTCCGGTGCCTCATTACTAGTATCTCGCATTGTTTGCAGATCAGCGTTCCTTCTACCGCTTCTGAATGCGGCATCATCAAATTCAAATTCGGCTCGTGCCACTGCGAGCTCTCCTTCACGATTACGCGAGACTCTAGTAGACAGAGATGAAGCTTCTTTAGCAAAGAATATGTTGATGAGTGAAGACAATATAAGTGACAAAGACTCGTGCGATTCTTTTCCACATTTGAGATCCGTCGCTATTGAGAACAACGTTGACTCATCTACAATCTTGTCCATTCGCAAAGGGTAGGTTTTTGCATGGATGTGAGGGCTTTCACCTCCAATTGAGTATGAAGTAATGATGCACGGCGCGTAATTTGTCCTATCCACCGCAATGGTCAAAAAATAATCCCTACTCTCAGGATCCTCGGACCTTGAGATTGGTACCCCAAGATTTTCGAGCATATCAAAGCTTTGAGATTCCGAGATGTGAATATTTCGCTGCTGGAGTGAAGTGGGATTACCAGGAGACTGTACGGCAGGTCTTTGGAGAGTATGCATATTTCGTTGCTGGACTTTGTCATATGATGGTGGTGGCTGCCCAGATCAACTTTTGAACGGCTTGAAATTTAGGTCTCCGATTCTGAGCGTCACTTACAGAAGTTGTTCGATAGGCTTCACGACCAAGTAGTCGCTTCATTTCCTCACCAAACTTTGAGGGATGGTTCGTGATCACAACTCCAGCATCTTCAAGCGCTCGCAATTTACCAACGGCTTTTCTCTCACCGGCGCCAACAAAAGCCCCAGCATGGCCCATGACTCTACCTGAAGGAGCTTGTATCCCAGCAATGAGTGCCATGACAGGCCTTGTAATGTCAGCAGGCTCGTAATAAGCTGAGGGACAAACATACTTTGGTTTCACTGAACGTTTTCTGTACTCCTTAACCCATTCTGCCGCATCTTCTTCGGCACGTCCTCCAATCTCTCCTACGAGTATTATGCCTTTCGTATCAACGTCATGTTCGAAAATCCTCAACGCATCAACAAAGTCAGTCCCAGGAAGACGGTCTCCGCCCATCCCAATAACGAGGCTTTGACCAAGGCCAGCTCGCGTAGTAGATGCAACAGTCTCGTAGCTTAGAGTGCCAGACTTGGCCACTATGGCAATGGTCCCTGGTAGGAAAGTCGGTAGAGGGTGAAAGCCAAGTCTGCACCTCCCGATCGCGGAAATCATGCCGGGTGAGTTTGCGCCAACGAGGCGAGATTTCGACTGAGATCTTAGCATGGATTGAACCTTCAAAGTTCAGCTAGAACCATTTTTCCAAGAAAGGTTGAGTTTGTACTCTAAGCATGTCATGCAAGGGTATGTGTTCAGCAACAGCAACAATAAGCGGGATCTCTGCTTCTATTGCTTCCTCAATAGCACCAGCGGCCTGCTGGGCAGCCACGTAGATGGCTGTTGCGTCCGGCTTTAGCCGTTCTTTGGCCTGAGGCACCATCAGAATCCTTTTGGTGGACCACGAGATTAGAAAAAGGGGGAAGGTCTCGCTCACTGCTCGTACAGACGGTAATACAGGAAGTCCAAGGTGCTCGCCATTCTTGCCAGGTGTGACGCCACCGACAATTCTTGTCCCATACTCAATAGATTGTTTAGCATTTTGAGTAGCCTTATTATTCGTCTTAGAAGATGGAGCGAGTCAACTGGGGACGAGATTCACCTGCTTTCCAGTATAGCCTTGAAAGATCACACGGGTATGTTCTCCGATTTTCAAATTTGATACAGTATCTGAGTAAGCAGATAAGGGTCTAAATGTAGAAATAGACTGCTCTTGCGCATTACGCAGGTGAATTGAATTTCTCGTAGGAGAAATTATGGAAATATGATTATATTGAAATGGTATGCACTTCCTTGTAATCATACTGTAGTAAAGACACAGCTAACCTAGAGTCTGCATCAGCTATATTTCATGGATCAACGGTGCTATACGCTGCCAACAAGGAGGAGAAAGTAAGTAACAGAAAGTAGGCAGACTCGATGTGTGATCAGACTCGGAGAAAGGCAATTGGTGCAATGTTACTTTGCCCTATGAGAGTGAAGCTAATCATTTGAGGTTTAGCGTCTCTTATTTCCCGATTCTGTTGATTCCAACCTTTCCTTCAACCCATGCACCTATGCTTCTTCACAGTCTTTGGTGGCTTGTGAAGCGGAAAATATGGGAGGGCTCAAGAACGAGGAACAGTTACCTACCTAAGGTAAATTATTCAGTATGGCTGAGGAGCTGATACTTGAAGCCTCTTGGCAGCATTCGCGCCTTCAGCCTCTTAACCAACCGAGGCCAATGACTTTGAGGGATAATCAACGTCATCAACTTGCTATACGACTGCCCTCTCTTCAAGAAGTCGGCCATCTTCCTCGCTGCTAACGGTACGGCCGAGTTTATCATTCTGGGATCTCTTCGATCAATCAACTGCATCTCACTGCTTTGTCTGTGCTTATGAGAAAGATTGTGGACAACATAAACTCAAAGTCCTCCGTATTGACCTGGCTCGGCCAATTCGCATCCAACAGCGACCGCAACCATGGTCGTCCTCTGCCAATCTCAAACCTACCCTGTTAATCCCTCCAACGCCTCCCCAACGCTTACTCTTACCGAACTCTGGGAAGTGATGCAAATCAAATGCCGCAAGCCCCAGCTATTCGTCGCTCCCATGTCTGCCTGCGAGGTCCTCGAGGAGACGGATAGCTCCATGAAGAGGGCCGTGACCTTCAAGGAAGGCATGGGCCCACCAGGCGGGAAAGCGATCGAGGAGCTGGATATTCACGCTCCCTGGAAAGTAAGTCCATGCGTTCCAGTTTGTACAAGCTTCATGCGATCCTGGCAAGCTGACCGCTCTCCGTTGCCGCAGGTTGACTTCCGCAATCTCGACTTAGGCGCCTTCATCAACAACACCATCTCCCAAGGCAAGGATGAAACGGACCTCTACCTGACATTTTACTTTGAATGGCCGTATCCGAAGATCCAGGAGGGGAGCGAAGAAGCGAAGAAACTGTCTGATCAGCTGTGGAACCAGGCAAGGACGACGGTGCAGCATACGATTGATGTTGCGAGGGAAATGAAGAGCAAAGGAGAGTTGAAGGGTTGACCGATAGTGGGGTGCGAGGCTCAGCAGAACTCGATCGTATGTGTCGCAGTCTAGATAGTACTATATACACAATACGACTGCTTACGATGACAAGATACTAGGAGCCGCGGGCGTGTGTATACTCGAGTAAAGCTGCTCATTGCTTTGTGTTAGATATGTAGTGTTGTCATCTGTTGGAGATGGTCGCCATCAATAGCGGCCATGATTGAGCAGGGTATCGTCTCTATCTATCTCAACCAGCTACCCAAGACATCTCCGCCTCTCCTTCTCCTCGCCCGATAACCCCATTCTTCTCCGCACCCTTCGCTACCTTCCCCTCAAGCTCCGCCTTCCCTTTTGGCATACTCATCCTCGATATTCTCTTCGTACAGCTTGTTCGCCGCCCTCTCTACCTCTGACGCCGTTTGCGCAACACCAGCTTCAGTCTCGGCTGCAGCAGAACTTCCGCTCTTCTCGTTCGCACCGTTCATGGCGGAGGAGACGTTCTTGGTCACGGACTCCTTGTCGAGGGTCGTGTCGCTGTTGGAGGGCTTCTCTGAGCTGGTGAGGGAGGGAATGGAGGACATGGTGCGCGAAAGATAAATGGGATGTCTTAACTGAAAGTGCAGACAGAGGTTTGGTGGTATCGTAGTCGTGTGTGTAAGGGAGGTACTTCGTAGATGTAACCTGCAGATTGACGATCGAAAGTGGGGCAAACTCGATTCACCTCTACCACCCGGCGCTTGATCTTTTCTCGCTGTTGGAATGCTGACTTCCTAATCGACGCCATCAATGGACGACGAATTTGGTGATGACGCAGACTTCGCTGCTATTGTGGACGCTGTTGATGGAGGGAACCATGCTGCAGGACCGTCCACCAAGTCTTCCGCCACAGCTCCCAAGATCCAACAGCCCAAACCTCAAACCCTCACCTCCCGCTCCGCGCCCTCTTCCATCCTCGTCTCCACCCGTCAGAAGGGCAATCCAATTCTCAACAACATCCGCTCTTTGCCATGGGAATACGGCGATATACCCGCTGACTACGTCCTCGGGGCCACGACATGCGCTCTCTTCCTGAGTCTCAAGTACCACCGCCTACATCCCGAGTATATCTACTCTCGCATACGGGCATTGGGGCACATGTATAACCTAAGGGTGCTGTTAACGATGGTGGATATCCAAAATCATGAGGAGAGCTTGAAGGAACTAAGCAAGACGAGTCTGATTAATAATTTGACACTGATATTGTGCTGGTCTGCGCAGGAGGCTGGACGGTATCTGGAGCTGTACAAGTCGTATGAGCATGCCTCACCGGCAAGCATACGCGCACATCAAGCTACAAGCTACAGTGAGAAGCTTATCGAGTTTATCACTGTGCCCAGAAGTATCAACAAGACGGATGCATTGAGCTTGGTATCCGCGTTTGGAAGCGTGAGAGCCGCAGTGAATGCGAGGCCAGAGGAGATCGCAGAGATTACTGGATGGGGAGAGAAGAAGGTGCAGAGGTGGGTCGGGACTGTGAGGGAAAATTTTAGAGTGAGGAAGGCGGCGAAGAGGGGGATCGGGCTTGGGAGAGAAGAAAGCTCGGTTGAGCTACCCGGGGGCCGGGATCCTACTGGGCTGGCTAGAGACGACAGCTTGTTTGAAGATGCAGCTGACGAGCAACATCGAAGCCCAGCGCCTGTACCGAGTGGCAAGACGCCAACCAATGATGTAGCAGCTTCAGGTTTGGGTACTGTTGAGAAAGCGCAGCAACGACCTCCAAAGAGACCTGCGGATGAAGTACCACTCTGGGAGCCTGGTGAAGACGAAGAGGAAGCTCTCCTATTGGCGGCCGCAGAGGAAATGGAGAAGACCTCAAGCAGCAATCCCCACGCCAAGGAGAAGTTGCCGCAATCCAAAGCAACCGCCAATGCCAAGGAAGGTCTGAGTGAAGGCATGGCAGCGGCTCTAGCCAAACTACGAAAAGAGTGAAAAAGATGATGCCAAGAGTAATCCAGAGCGGATTTACCCCAGATTCAGATTCATCGCTTGTCGGCTACGATCCCTGACAGCGTCCATGCATTGCAGTCTGACACGATGCGTTTGACAGAGCATTGATCGAAAAAGCACATATATAGAGATGCCAACGGTTATCTCCAGAGATTGTAGGGAAAACAGGTACGTCCGCAAATCACAAGCTCTCACACACTCTCTTTTGTGTCATGCAACTATCCTCGCTTACGCCCGCTGGCAGTCCATACGAACATAGCCGTCAAACACAGATTGATTTTTTGTACGCATTAGTCTTAGCTTCCCCGAGACCTGACTAATACCAACGCTCTGATTGGTCGCTTCCCACATTCGCATTGCCATTCCACTTTGCTCGTGCAGCACTGCTCTATATCCCCAATTTATGGTTGCTCCCACTGCACTTCTGCGTTCTACATATTCTACATCGCCTAATCTTGGCTCAGCAACAAGGATCAGAACCACGTGAGAACTATTGCAATACTTATCTCGACATCTCACCGAGTCCCACCATAGCGACAACGCTCGGCACAAAAGCAAAGGCCTTCTTTGCCTGTCCGAAAATCATGGCTTTCAATCCGTCGCTTCAACATCAGCATCAAGACTCGGAGAAGGACTATGACTGGAGATCTGATGGTGATGGCATCAAGCCTTGTAAGTCTGACCCGGGCAAGACTCATGTAAAGGCATAAGCGTCATGGCAATGTTCCACATGGAAACTTTTCGTTTGCCCCAGGAACCTTCTCTGACATGAACATTGAGCAACAGCCTCATCAACCACCTGCAGCACCAAAACAGAGACCTCTTCGACAACCACCATGCAACCTTCCACCACCATCGAGCTCGAATCCCAAACCCTCGCTCAACACGCACCCAGCACCACCACCACCACCTCATCTTCACCAAAAAAACCAAGTGCCCGTCCAACCCAACAGATTGCGCTATTTCAGCGCCTCCGCAATTTCAAGCCAAGCCCCAGCAACATCAAGGACGCAGTCATCGGAGTCTCGGACGGCATCGTCGTCCCCTTCGCCGTCGCTGCCGGTCTCACCGACTACGGGAACGCAAAAGTGGTCGTCTCCGGCGGTCTGGCGGAGCTGTTCGCTGGGGCGATCTCAATGGGTCTGGGAGGATTGCTGGGGTCGAAGAGTGATTCGTAAGAAGTCCTTGCCCTCCCTCTCTCTCTTTTGCTCTCAGCGACTACTCGACTCCACGGCCTCCAGACCCCCCATGTCACAACTTAGCTAACAACCCCCTTCCCAGCCTCGAGTACGACTGCAAGCGCCGAGAAACCGAAGCCATGATCATCAACGACCCCGCCGCCACCGCCTCCCTCGTCGAATCAATCTGGTCCCCCTACCACACCCCCGCCCTCACCTCTGCCCTCCTTTCCGAATTCCGCTCCCTACCCCGCTCCCACCAAACCATCTACCTTCTCCTCCACCACCACCATCTTACACCCCCATCCTCTGCCTCCCCCTTCATCAGCTGCATCACGCTCGCGTCGGGCTACTTCATCGGCGGCTTCATCCCCCTGATCCCCTACCTGTGCGTGCAGCGGACGCGCGTCTTCCTCGCCTTCTTTTGCAGCATCGCTGTCGTGGTAGTATGTCTGTTTGGGTTTGGGTGGGTGAAGACGGGGTCGATTATTGGGTGGAAGGGACGAAGGGAGGTGAGGATGGGTTTGGTGGGGGCGGTGCAGATGGTAGGGCTGGGGGCGTTTGCTGCGGCGGCGGCGGTGGGTATCGTCAAAGGGATTAATCGGGGGGAGAAGGGGCTTTGATAGGGGACGGGGTACGCGGGCGCGGTGGAGAGAAAAGCTGGGATTCTTATGATTGGGAATGAGTCCATGTGAAATTATGGAAAGAGCTACAATCTTCCGGCCTTCGATCTTTTAGCGTTGCAAAGGCGAAACATGTGAGCCTGACTGAGCGGCCATGAGCTAAATATGTGGCGCTATTTGGTCCGAACCCATGGCAAGGAGTTCGCTATCAAGAAAGTCAAAGAGCCGTCTAGGAATGATCAGACGCGATACTAATGAGAGCCTGGCTTTGGTAGCCTGTCATCATCGCAACGAGAGTCTGGCGGGCAAATTCTATGGAGCTGATGCTCTCCATACATTAAAAGGATGATGGATATATGATAGAGCTTTGGAACTTGTAATGGATTGGCTTTTAGAGACGTCTCAACCGTTTTTCGAAAAGATGTGCTAGGATTTGATTGTGATGCATCGTGGGAAATACTATTTTACCTACTTATTACCAGGCTTCATAATTCAAATGCAACCCACTGGCTTATTCACCCCCAAACCCTCCATCCCTTCTCCTGTCTGCATAGACATACCTACCCAACGAGTCACCGCAACACTCTCAGTCTTAGACGTAAGTACCTTTGCTGTGAGTAATTACTGCTTTTAGCACCATCTCTTTGTATACCCTCTTACATACCACCTCTCAGTACCTCAACTTCGCAGGAAGCGGAATGGGAGAATGGTGACGTGGGACGGCTTCTTTTCTCGGGGAAGGGGAGATTGGGGGGGTACGAGACTACTGGAGATGAGAGTGCCGATCTCTGTGAATGTGAGCCGGAGGGAGGTTGGGAGGCTGGGGTAGAGATAAGTAGTGACATGGTATGATATGGTTTTGAGTGATTGTTTCGATTATGGGTATTAGTTAAATGAAGGGGGAGAGTGTCGTTGCCATGCTTCACCAGCACAGAAGTTTCAAATTGGCCCCTTTGCCGGAAAGGGAACGTTGGCTGGTTTACTTTAGCTGATGGATTTATCTATAGGTTCATTCGGGTGGTTAGGAATAGGAATCAAATCGGGGGGCAGGGTTAGAGCATGTGGTCTTCGGCCAAGGCTACCCAATCAACTATCTATCTCAATATCCACCAGGATCGGTCTTCGTCCCCAGCAATCGCAATCATATGGGCGGAGACCGTGGTGGGAGACACGAGGTCGTCCTTTAGAAACGAATGTTGGGTCTCAGTGGAACGCCCAGGGTAAAGACGTTGTACACGTTGGTTCGTGGAGTAGAGTTGTTGAGAATATAGTCTTCGCTTAAGAAGGTAATCAAAAGCCCAACGGCTAAGCTTGCGCTGATGAAAGCTAAAGATCACATCAGTTCGGTACAGAGGTTGGAGGGACGTTGAGATACCGAGACAGTCTCCAACAGCCTGCACAAACGACTGGTGGACCAACTTTTGCACATTTGGGTTTAGCGTTTTCAGGCATTTCAAGCTGTTGAGGCAGCTTTCGACAAGCTTTGTGTGTTAGTCAGACCCCTTTGAGAAGGACAGAGGGACTACCTGAGACACGTTTCCCGTATAATGTCCGACGAGGTTTGCACTGAGATAAGCGTTGCTTCTCTGTTGTAAAAGAGCCGCGATGATGACGAGAGAGAGCAGGCTTGCTATCTGCGAGATGGCGTGAAAGGCGCCATAGATAGCCGCACGTTCTAGTTCATTTTAGCTGTGTTCTGCTTTTGAATCGGCCCAAGAAACCCACCAGAGACTTTTGTGCTCTTTAAAGAGCCGACGATGATGGCTCCGTATATCGCGCCGCTCGCAGTTGTGGCGATGAGAAGTTCCAGGATGTTCTCCCATAGACTTTCATTGCCTGATCGTTGGCGAAGATTAGACTCATTTATGGCTCAGTTCACAATCAGGAATGGAACTGCGCACCTTTCCAGCGGATTTGGATGACAAGCGCACCCGCAAGGTTGATTGCAAAGGCTATCACAATGACCCATCCAACTTTACCAGACCTCCGAATCTGGAAGCCAGCAAGTAAACTGCCAATAACAGTTCCTACCGATATGAAAGACACCAGTAGCCCTCCCGTAGAAGTCGAGCCTCGACAAGACACCTTGATGCAGAACGAGGTGATGTAGGTAGTCTAAGGTCTGGTCAAAAAGTAAAATCTCACGAAGAGATTGAGGGTACTCACGGCCATTAAAGCAATATCTTTGAAGAACGTCGCGCCAGCAATTGACCACAATGACTTCTCTGAAAACAAACGGACAGGGACCAAGGGCGTTCGTGATGGCGATAATTCTACATAGACGAATATAGCGAATAGACATGCGCCAAGCGATAAAAGAAGAGAGATCAGTGGATGGGACCAGGGCACATCGTTACCTGCAATGTTAAGGCCAAGCACGAAGGCAGCCACAAAGAGGATCAGATAAATATTACCTAAGAAGTCGAACCGTGAGGTGGCTTTGGACGAGTGAGAATCATTGCAAGCCGCAATAGACTGTGAAGCATCGGGCTTTTGCGGTGGAGTCTGCGGCAACTTCAAGGTCCAGAGGACAAGGACAAAGACCAGTGCGGCAACCGGCAGCTCAATGCAGAATGTCCTGTACACAAGGTATAGTCAGCTACGGTGCCAATACGCAAATTCTACTACCACAGTTTTAGACTTACGAACGCCAGCCGAGGCGGTCAAGCAATGCACCGCCTAAGGGACCACCTATCAGGTCGCCAACAAGAACCATGACTTGGAGGCCACTTTGCCAGGTAGCTCGGTCTCGTAGTGGAATCACATCTGAATCTTGGTCAGCGACCCTTGAAGATATTCCGTCAACAGCAAGAACCGCAACCGTTAAGCATCAGAGCAACCATATAAGCCATGCCCGATGAGCCAATTCCAACCACACCGCGGGCAATCACAAGCCACCAGAATTGATGGCTCGTTACACTATGCAGTAGCAATCAGCGCCTTTCCATCAGAAGATTATTGCAGACCCTACCAGAGGATCAGGCCAAGCATGAAGCACGCGTAGCTTACCAGTTGCAGGGGCTTCCGACCATGGATATCCGAGAGTCGACTGTACTTCGAGGTTATCAGTACGAAGCTTCCGAATGCGAGCAGTCAACACTTACTAAGGGCTGAGAAGCAGCGACGCCGACGGTGAAAGTGATGGTGAGCCACGCTACATGACGAAGCTGGCCGAAGTCAGATCCTACAGCTTGTCAACATAATTTCTCATAGTAGGTAGTAGTAGTAAACCTACCTATTTTAGGGAAGGACGCCGTAGAAGTTATTGAAACGCTTGACGCAACTCAACTCCTTGACCAACACCCGTGTTATTCTGCTTTCAAGACACCATGCTACACTCAACGAGTCGCTTGCGGAAGCTTATAAGATTTCATAGATCCGGCTTCTATCACTCCCGAAATCACACTCTACGTGGGCTGGGACATCGACCCTATCGTCTCACTGCGGTCAATACGGCAACCGATACTGACAAACGCCGTTGAGGGTAGCTGGAGGAATGTTTCTGTGGTCCAAGATGATGCTAGACTATCTGAAAAACGCGCGAAGTCAGAACATTCAGCTCCAAGAATTTCCAACGGGACTCACTGAAGTTTCCGAACGGTTAGTGTGTGAAGCTGCTTCGAGTCTTGACAAGGGAGAATTTGGGAGGAGGCTGAACATTTTTCTGATTCTTGTCGGAGCAAGTAGGCCTTTGACACTGGAGGAGGTATCTGTCCTTTTGGCATTATGTTGCCTCAGTGGCTTTTTAGACGATAGGGGACTCTTTCTAGACCCGAAAGGCGAGATTCTGAGATCATGTTGGCCACTGGTAGTGGTAGTGGATGATTTTGTGCAACTCATACCCATATCCTTCAAGGATTTCATGAACCAGTCCCCCATGGAGATTGGGGCCGCTGGGATGTCAGGATTACGAACAAGCCAAGATCAATACAAAGCTCCAGTCCCGAAGCATCGCTGCTTCGAAAGAGTTTAAAATTCCAATTCCGCTCTTCCAAGAAATGTTGGCGGAATATTAGGGAAGTACACCTCCAAATCACCTTCGAATCACGCTCCGTAAAGAACGTCTTAGCAATATGTTCAGGCGAAACCCCCTTCTAGACCCGCTTTCCTAACAAGCTGTAGCAATTTATTCAGGCAGTACACTTTCAAAACACGTCTTAGACCTACTGTCTTCAAAATAAACCAACAATGTATTTGGGCAAAACGCCCCAAAATACGCTTTCAAACCCGCTCTCTTGACAGTACTTAGCCTTTTATTCGGGCAACAAACTCTCAAATAATGTCTTAGACCTTCTGTTTTTGGAAAAATACAACAATGATTTTGGGTAAGACGCCCCAACATACCTTTTGAAACCTGCTTCCTTAACAGCGATTAGCCTTCTGTTCGGGCAACACACTTTCGAATCCTGTCTAAGCCCGCTCCCTTAACAGCATTTAGCAACGTTTTCGGGCAACATGCCCGTATACCCCGTCCTTTACATACTATCTTTGAAGTGGAAGATGAGGCTAACGGCAGGGACGAGGAGAGTCTTCATCTGGAGAAACATTTAGCACATGGTCAATGATTATCCCTGAGCTTTAGGTCTTCGACGTACAGTGACTGCTTTATCTCTGTTCTAGGACTGATATGATACTGCAATCACGTGATCAGTCTTGGCGCGCAGAATCTTGATGTCAACTCGCGTCCCCAAAACCTCGCTTTGCTCAAACCTGCTCCAAAACTTCAATCACCTTACGACAGTAACTGCTTACATTGTCACCCAGATACCTCCGTCATTCATGACTTTAGAAGGTCTAACCACATGCGCTGTGATCGCCCACATGATGGAGTCATGGACACAAGTCACGAATCGACCGCTAAGATGTAGGGCGTGTGTCGGTTCGCCTATTGCATTGGTCTAACCAATATGCAGATCAAGATCACCACGTTTGGAACATATGGGTGGTATTCACATGGACACAGCACCACCATTGTGTGATGGAATTAAAAGAGAAGGGCTCCTCCCATGGCTGCCTTCACCGTTTTCTTGCGTGCTATTTTCCCTCCTAGCCATGCTCGCCATATTCATTTCCTTGCTGCTGTTCTCCGCTTTTTACGTCTGCAAGGCCGACCTGAACCTTGCGGATGACCGCACGTTCAAGATCTCAGTCTTCTCGGATCTTCATTACGGTGAGAATGAAGACAGTTTCGGCATCCCTGCAGACAAGAATTCCGCCGCCCTTATGCGCCAAGTCCTCTCTCAAGAACAGCCAAACTTTGTTATTTTGAATGGCGATCTAATCACTGGGGAGAATACGTTCGCATTCAATTCCACGGGATACGTCGACGAGATAGTTGCACCGCTTGTTGAAGGAGGTTATGGTTGGGCGAGCACTTACGGTAACCATGACTCGAAATACAACCTGAGTCGCGAGGCGCTCTATGCGGAAGAAAAGAAGTATGCGAGTGCTTACACGCAGCATGGTCCAGCTGGCACGGATGGCGTAACAAACTACGTGCTTCCGGTGTTCCCATCAAAAACCACGGGAAGCAGTCAGACGCCTGTTGCTTTGCTGTGGTTCTTCGACTCTCGCGGCGGGTCAGAATATCAGAGCCTTCCAGCCAATGTGGACAACATTGATAATTACGTCTCTAACGGCACCGTCTCATGGTTTCGTTCCGCTCAAGCTGGCTTGCAGGTCTGTTGCCCCTCCCTCCTATTTTTAGAGGCCCCTAGTCTCCCTCCGCGCTTTGAGCCGTCCCTCTACTTCTTAGGTCTTGTTGTAGTAGATGTTCCTTGCTTGCTGACCCCACAACAGAGCCAACACGGGACTCTTCCATCCCTTGCATTCGTCCATATACCTACCCTCGCATTCGCCGACCTCCAAGCCCAGACCAACCCAGGCGTATCCGGTCCGAACTACCCCGGCCTCAACGCAGACGTCCCACTCGCTCAGCAAGGCTACTCCAACACCGGCTCCGAAGCCATCCCTTTCATGCAAGCGCTCCTCGACACGCCTGGCCTACATTCCATCTATTCGGGCCACGACCACGGCGACAGCTGGTGTGGACGCTGGCCCAGCAGCACCTTGCCCGGCTACGGCATTGGTGGCGGCAATAGTCAGAATAGACCATTCTTGTGCTTTTGCAAACACGCGGGCTATGGAGGCTATGGCGTTTGGAATCGGGGTGTACGACAGGTTCGAATGTCGTTCGATCAGAACGGCGTTATGAGTGTCGATACATGGGTGCGGATGCAAGCAGGGACTATCATTACGGCTGTGAGTCTGAACGAAACGTATGGGGAAGACGTTTATTCGACTGCGGATGGAGAGTAGGCATGAGATCACGATGTTGTCATCTACAGTCTTATATCTTTTCAGTATGTATTAATTTACGTCTATAAATTTGTGAACATTTGCACTCTCGAGGTACATAATCTTGTTATACACTCTCATGCTTCGCCATGGTCGCACTCTGGTGAGGGGAGAATACCATTCGAGCCATCATCTGTGCAAAGGGTATTAAAAATATCAAACAAGCCCGGAACGGGTTAATGTCAGCAGTAAATTCATGGAGAGGTGAGCCTCTACCTGACTGGGTCACAGTTTGGTATTCTTGGAGAACCCATCCCGCCATACAGTCGGTACCTAAGGCTTGCTCAACCAGCCTACGCCGTGAGTGTCATCCCTACCATAAAGCAAGTCTTAAGCTCGTGATAGACGGAAAGGGCATCGAGGTCAATAGAGACTCAGATCAACGCTTTAGGATTGTCGAAATTGGGAGACGATCCGTTAGATATGCTCAACACCAGGACTTCGAGCCCAAGGAGAAAATCAGGCCGCAGTCATGGCCATAAACAATCAGACCAACCACAATGCCCCCCTTGCTGTCGTTAGGGTAACAATACTGAAGCTGACAAAAATAGCCCTCATGAGCTGACCAGGTTGAAAAAATGATATTGATGGTCTTTCAAAGCTTTCATCGGTCAAGTTCTTTACAAACGGAGAAGCGGCAGCTTCCTCTATTGCCTAAATATTTCACCTTCCGAATAAACTGTATCTTCGGGACAACTCCCTACAATGAGATCAACGCCCTCGTCGCAGGAATTCAAAATGCAGAAAATAGATTGACCGGTACCTCAAAACCCCACCAACAGCACACCATCTAAGCTTATAACCCTCACGCAAAGCAGTTATAATATAACCCAAGGTACCCTCCAGCATATCCTCATACTTCGGAGAACCATGCTCATGTAAATAGTCGGACATACAGCTTACCGTATCACTAGGTCATTCCCCCCAAGCAACCAACCGTTTTCAATCTGGTTCATCGCAAACGCCTCGCCATAGTGATTGAACTGGTTATTTGAAAGATACCCACTCATCTATAAACCCTTCTTCGCATCTATCCTGAGAGGACAAAATCTGCCTTTCGGATGCGGCATGGAATTGTCCAGATAACACTCTGACCACAGCCCGCAGATCCCAGTCAGGTAACACGGACATTAGAGATGTAGTGATGGGGTCATTGTGGGTTAAGCATTCTCGCATAGCGCGGTAGTAGCCAATGCGAACGACTATCGGGTGTTGATATGGTCCCGTGATGATAGTTTTCAAAGTCAAGAGGCGACGGAGCGGACAGCCGTCTGCAAAGAGGCCGATGGCTTTGATAGGGTGGGGATTCGGCTGCTGCATGGTTCACGGAACCTCTTTTACTTTTTATAAGCCAAACCGGGGGAACCTTTATTGAGGCTGGAGAAGGAATGGCTGATCAAATGATCAAGGAGGTCAAACTCCTACCATTATACTATATAGCAACGGCGCACTGCACTGCAGCGATCCTACGACGACGAGCCATCTAGAAACAAAACTCCTACCTCTGCACGGACGAACAGTTTACTTTAACCGCTATATCCTTTCCCCTTCATCGGTCAAATGAAACGACTAACAATCATACTAAGTGCACCATGACACCGCGCTTTCTTTTGCAAGGGAAACCCAGAGAGCCTCAAACGGACAAGCGTAACTCTCCAGATGGAAATATACCTGCCTCAATAGAAGCACGACAGTGGGAGGGTGCACCGAGCACCGTGGTCATAGGAGAATGATAATACAGTGCCATTTGCGGGATCATGAGTCCCTGTCATCCTCACCATTCTCACCATCACCATCGCCATCATGACATGGAACGAAGTAGTAGGAGAAAGTCCTTTCCGCGAAATAGCTCTGACAGGCTTTACCAATCTTGCTTTTCTTTTGTTAAAACAAGATATCAAATCAATCCATACTATACCAATACACACATCCCCCGTCCCCCATCCCCGTCCCGATCTCAGTCACCAACCCATACCTAAAGCTCCTATACTTCAAATCTCCGTCCACGTCCCACTCAGCACTACAGAATCAATTCAACAAGCCGACCTCTGGCTCTCATACCCTGCCTCTCAGAGTCCTTATCAAGGTAGTAAAACACGCTACTGCTCCCAGCGTTGTGATATACATACATAGTTTCCGATCTACCAATCAATCAACCTCCACCTCTCTTCTTGACGATTGTCGTCTACCCAACCTAATACCCTTCCTTACCTACTCTTACTAAGATGCTTTGATCAAAAAGTCCGCTGCCTTCAGCCCTGTCATTTCTTTCATCCTGCTTATGTCTACTAAGCGTATAGCACGGCTTAGGTGGGCTTGGTTTCACTTACACTCGTGCTGAGAGACTTCAAGGTTTCGATAAAAGAAGCGTGGAGACTGTTCATTTGGCGGTAGTAGTAGATAAGGATATCTCTTACCTCCCGGCTCCTCTCCTTTCCTTTCTCCTCCTCTTCTCTCCTCCCCTCCACTCTCCCCTTCAAGTAAAACTCCTTTACACTTCATGCCCTCCTCCCCTCCCTTCATAGTAACTAGCACTTTATCCTCATTATTCCTTATTATCCCTTATATCACTCCCTAATCTCATCTCCTATCATCCAATGCCATGCCATGCCATGTCACATATATTTACTACGAATTATACACCCATGCCCATCCCTCCTAACTAACCAAAGCTGGAAACGAATAAATCTCATCCCATCTCATTCTCTTCCCTTCCCTTCCCTTCCCTTCCCTTCCCTTCCATTCCCTTCTCTACTCGCTTCTAATCCAACCTACCCCAATATGCCATCCATACATATACCCTTCCTCCCCTTCCCCATCCTCCATCTCCCTCCACTTTCCCCCTCCCCTTTTTCTCCCTTCTCCTTTCCCTCTTTCCCCTTCCCCCTTTCCCCCTTCTCTCCTCTTCTTCTCTCCTCTCGTCTCCCCTCCTCAACCTTTTCCTTCAGTAAAATCCCTTACACCCCACACCATCCCCCCCCCTTCCTTCCTTCCTTCCTTCCTTCCTTCCTTCCTTCCTACCTATCCGTCTTCCCACTTATCCATTATCCATCCCCCCCTTCCCTCTAGTCCACACACATCCCCTCGCTCTCCCCTCGCTCTCCCTCCCTCCGCTCCCTCGATCACTTGAGTACTTCTACCTCATCTCATCTCATACCTCATCCCACACACAATCCCCCACATGAATCGGCTCCCATTACAGCTATACAGCCATAGTCCGTGAATACCTGTACTTGGATGTAGCGTTCATAACGGGCCCGAAGGAGGAAGGGGTTTTATATATCTTTTCATTTATTTATTTTTTCATTCATTCATTCATTCATTCATGCCTCTTTCTCTGTGGAATTATTGGTGATAGATACGGACGAATGGACGGACGTTCTTTTACCCACGAGGAGGAGGACGACCACGACGACCACAACGACGACGACACCGCCGACGATGGAAGGGATTTGAGATGGGACGAGATGCTTGCACCCTGCTGCCGTACGCGTTAGGGTGTGCGTGTGTCCATGTATATCCAA
This sequence comes from Xanthoparmelia taractica, assembly GCA_033085395.1. Classification (NCBI taxonomy): domain Eukaryota; kingdom Fungi; phylum Ascomycota; class Lecanoromycetes; order Lecanorales; family Parmeliaceae; genus Xanthoparmelia; species Xanthoparmelia taractica. The sequence continues at coordinate 115,384 of MU853190.1, read as the reverse complement.
TCCCTACCAGGACTGATGGACTGGACGGAATGGTATGGAATAGGATAGGCACACCATTAATACACAATACGTTGCAATCCCTGCGTCACTCAGAAAAGAAAAAAAGGAAAAGGAAAGAACGGAAGAGAGAAGCTGAAAACCAAAGAAAAGGGATATCGTCTAGCACATCAGAAACGACGAAATGATTTTGCAAAGCTGGGGAGGAGAGATCGCCATCGCTCCAACAACGGTTGAAGCGGCATGTTGAGTGAGCACATTCATAGAACTCAACAAAATTCACGAATTTAATCTAAAGGTTTCGCACTTAGTCGTCAAATCTCGTCATAAGGATGCCGCCTAAACAATGCAAAGATATCATTCGCTGAAAACGCTACAGATGATGGAAGAAAAAAAAAAGCGCATAATATACCAAAAACGCAAAATGCACGCGAGTACTCTATACATGTTTTCCACGCCACGAAGACACCATATACAACTCCCACCCATTCCCCCCGACCCCTCCCCCAACCCAGGTACCAGATCCGAGCCATGTCTAAATATCCATACTCCATCTCTGTCTAAGGTCCGGCGCCGACTTTGCAGGAAAGTTCCATCCGCTCTCCGGGAATCAGCTGTCCACTTCCGGCAAGCGCAGATCCGCGTCTTCTTGATGGCTCACGGGCGGGAGCTTCACACTTACGGCGGCATCCGGAATCGGAGACGACGTGGCCTTGATGGTGTTGAGTTGTGTTGCTGGGACAACGAGTTCCTGCAGGACGTGCAGGGATGAGGCGCTGTTCGTTGAGATGAGCAAAGGACGAAGGTGGGGTGGTCGATCTTTTGGTTTCTGAAGTAAAGAGGCTGAAGGTATGGTTGACAACGGTGGGCGAGCAGCTGGCGGTGGAAGGAGGGACGATTCAGAAGGGGTGCTGATAGGCGGTGTTGGTGGAGGTTTGTGGTTCATTGACTCAAACGAGGGTTTGGAGAGAGACAACGGCGTATCTCTCTCGTGAGGCTGGATTTGCGAGGTTTTCATCGATGAAGCCGTGCTTCTAGCTGAAGAGACTCTGCTCATAGCCACGGAAGATGAAGAAGTCATTGGATTTTCTCCCAGCTTGAACTTTGACTCCATCAAACGTTCGCCAATCTGACGACCCAGGCTTTCGGGCTTCTTCCCACTGGCCTTACTGTCCTTGCTAGCACCACTTCCGCTTCTACTTCGGTTTGGGGTATTTGCTCTCTCCTTTCCTTCCATAATCTTCGCCCTTGGCGGTGGCTGCAGCATCCACTGTGTTTCACTGCGATGCGTCGGCTGAGTGCTCACAACGGGCGGGTGCAGATCATTGACCGCTGGGTTCCTTGCCTGGTAATAGCTCGCACTGCCGCTGGCTGACCTCGGAACTGGTGACATTCCCGTCAGCTTGCCCTGGTCCTCCCCTCCAGTTCCCCATAGTATCTCATCCTCCCGTTGATATCTTCTTTTGTTCCAACCTTCTCCACTATCTCTTACCTTCTCACCAGTTTCCTCTTCCACTATTGTATCTGCGTTACTCGTACCAGTGTCTGTACTGCTTCCAACTCCTCCTGTCCGCAATCCCCTGTTATCTTTAGGCTTGCCTTTTCCATCCCTGTTTGCTTTCCTTTGCGGTGGGCCCGGGCCAAGCGCTATCTCCTCCCTCCAATAAGGGTTGGTGCTGAACGGAGAAGGATGCTGCTGAACACCTTCCTCGGCTTCATGCAGCGCCTTTTCGGACCTTTCACGCTTCAACTGTTTTCGGCGTCTCCGACGATAGTTCAGCTTCGTACAGGGGGCACAAGAGATGTAATAGAATATCGCCGATTGGAAGCCGCGCCAGAACCAGGAACCGGTGAGGAACATGGGAAAGGGATGAGCGAAGTAGACTCTGACAGGGATTGATGCCCATAGAGTGTACCAAGGCTCAATGGGCGTGCAAGCTTCGAATTCGGTGTGCGATATTATGTGAGGAGCGCATTGATTGATGAGAGCACAAGTGCGAGAAGCCTGAAAGCTGGAGGTAAGGCTGCAATTCCAGGACAGCAGGCTTCTGGGGTCAGCTTGGACATAAGATCATTGCAGCCTGAGTAACCGCCATTGTCAAATTGGAATCCACCATACAGAAGGGAGTAATAGTCGTCGGGTATGATCGTAGGGTGTAAAGACTTCAATTGACATCAACAGGTTTATGGACGGTCTAGCGTCAGAGTGTGGCCACCAAGAGGATTCTTCAAGGGAGCTCGAGATCGAGTATTGTCTGTGTTGGAGGTATTCACGTATATGCTCGACTTGTAAACCGCTGTAGGTATATTAGGCGTTGGTTAGTATTGTATTGAGGAAAGTCGAGGGGACTATAGACTCGTTGGAGGACTTGTTGGCGGAGAAGGTCCTCGAGAACCCCCACATCCGAGGACTGATAGGGGTCTCTGCACCGCAGATCTGGGCGGGCACGGGCCTTCTAAATTGCCGTAGTTTGAAAGGATCGCTTTCTTCGACGCAATCAATCTACCCTATCTTGAAAGCTCTAAGATATTTATGTATTAGAGAAGGACAGACATACAGAGAAAGAAAAAGAAGTAGCAAGAAAAAGAGATGAGAGCAAAAGATGCATTCCATCAGGGGGTCCATTTCCAGATCTGACAAGCCCATCTGAAACTCTAGGCGCTGCAACAGGCAACCGTCGGAAAGCACGCTCGAGGCGCACTCATGACAGCTTCTCATCCAGACATTCTGTTACTGCGACACTTGTGCTCAGGTACAATGGACGCGCAAGCGAGGTTACTTCAATCTTTCATTAATATAGCTATTGACGAGAGCCCAAGCCCTAATGGCGAACCAGATAACACCGCTCAAGCGCAGCACAGCTGCACGCACCAATGCCTGTCACTTTTGTGTCCATAGAAAAGAGCGCCTGTCCATGATGTCCACCATCGCCGCTGAGAAGATCTCCGCATTCTACGCCGCTTAGAAATATTTTCCAGAGTGGCCTAAGCGTCATACACTTTACAAAAAAGCAGCGAATATAAGACCGGCAAACCCAAGACCGAGGACTGGTTGAACCATATCCGCCGTAGAAGCCCTCGACGTGCTTGATGGAGAGCCAGAGTTTGTGGTTGAGGAGCCAGAGCCGGAAGATGAGGAGGATGACGCGGTGCTGGACGATTGGGAGGCAGTGGAGGAGGTTTTGCTGGACCTAAGGCTCGCCGAGCTGACCGTCCCATTGGTGCTGGAAGAGCCGTTGCCAACTGAGGCTGTGGGCACTATGACGGGTGCTGACACATAGGTAGAGTTTGCGCCTGCTGGGACGACAGCAGCTGGAGGTTGAGATGTGGCAACGGCTGGCTGAGTAGTTGCAGCCTCTGGCTGAGTGGTGATGGGAGCTGGCTGGGTGGTGACGGGGGCTGGTTGGCCTGTCACAACGCCGCGGGCGTCCGTTGCGAGGTTGGCCTGGTTGAAAAAGAGTCAGTGTGAGCAGGTGACAGCTTGACAGTAAAGGAGAAGGGCATAGTGACACGGCGTTGCTGGAAATACAATGGTTGGAGAGGTACTAGGCAAGGGTAAAACTTACAGTACCAGACTGTGCGAGAGCGGCAGCCGCGAGAGCGGGGAGGATGATTGCGTAACGCATTGTGAAGAATATGTGCGTATTAGAAGGAGTGATTAGAGATGTTTGGTATCAGTGTGGAATGTGGAATGTCTTTATGTTGTTTTTGAATGAGTAGTTGTGAGCGAGTGTGGACTGAAGCAGAAATGTTGAAAGAATATAAAGGGGGGGAAGTAATGGTTGATATGGGCAACAGGAAATGAGGCTCAATTCTCAGACTTTTCGGCACCGCGTTTCCACTAAGCCACTTTAGGGAAGGTGCTTGCCGCGCAATGGCCCCCTAGCCCCTTTCTAAATATATTTTTTAGTACGACCGAGACAATCCATCAAAAGAATTTTCTTCTGCCCTCGTACCCAAGAAACGCCAATTGTATCGCATTTGACCCTATCATTTTCCCAAGTCACATAAGTATAACTTCAAGATCGTCCAAAGCTTGAATATTCTCAACCCATGTGGAGACCTCATAAACGACGATGATCTTGACCGAAAAGTGCCAATTGACTGCTGTTGCCTTGTGATCTTTCAAATGCATGCTGAAACAGCACTGCCTGTGGCAAATGCTCCAAAAAGGAGTACGCAATCTTACCCGCAGCTACGCCCGATACTCCGAGGGAAATGTATGAGCCTAGCCATGGTGATGGGGTCACAATAATAATATTAGCACTGAGCCACATCCTCCTGATGATCGCCTTGGCTTGGCAGACTGTGTCCTACGAGATGCCGCCCTGTTCACTTAGACACTCGTGTCGATGGCACGAGTCCCCCGTCCTGAGACTGCGTCGAAAATAGTGCTTGTTATGCCGTAGCAATAGCTCAAAGGAGGCTGTTCTGGGTAGAAAGGTAGCAGCTTGAACTTTTCGGAGCTCACTTAGAGGTCTCTTGTGTCGCAGCCTTGTCGAAAGAAATTCCAAGTTGTTGATTACACGGTCCTGACTGTATCTCAATTTCCCTTTAAACCAAATTGGAATGAAAGGTTCTGCTGCAGCATGCAGGCAGTATCACAGCCTAGCAGCAAATACCTAGTGTCGGATTTGTTAGGCTGTCTTCGGCTAAAACTCGGCAAATCTCCTCACAGTGAAAGCAGCGAAGATTGATTTCAAGGTAGGCCTATGCAGGCTCTGCTTCTTGCAGATATATTATTTGTTGACTAAAGTCTGTCCGAGATTGGAATATGGCTACCAGCAAGGTCATTATTGATACCGATCCAGTAGGCATTCTTTCCTCTGAACTACCAAATATACGTTAATCTTGGGACTCCAAACAGGGTTGCGACGATGTACTTGCTTTATTAACGGCGTTGGCGTCAAGCCGCGAGCTGATAGAGATACTGTTAATCTCAGTAACGTACGGCAACGTCGATACGCAAAAGTAATGGCCTTATTGTTAGTCCTCGCTTCTGCTCCTTCACTTATCAAGTTTGACCAGCTGTCTTCGTAATGTTGTTTCCATGTTCAATGTCATTGAGAAAGAGATGCAATGGCGGAGAGACCAGGATCTATCAGAAGGGTTTGACACCATGCGGAAGTGCAAGCCTCTCGTGGCTGTTGGTGCTACAGAACCGCTTGGTGGTCAGACGATGATGGCAGATTATTACCGTTTGTTTCTTCCTTGCTGAAAGTCTTATACTCTTCTGCTGATAGTCAATAGATGGTATAGACGGCTTGGGTAACGTTCATCACACGGTACAATGACTTTAACATGCAATGTTTCGTCTACTGATCCGCCTTAAAGCACCCTCACCACACCAGCCCCTCGGAAACCTGGTCCCATCTCTTTGACGCCCCGCCACCTGCAACGCTACTCTCTTCTACTGCCGTCAGCGTCGCCCATACTAATCCAGCATCTCATACAAATTTGTTCACGCCCTCTAAGCGCCATTCATCCAAAGAAATTCTCCGTATCCTCGAAGAAAACCCCGCGGATACCATAACCTTGATCGCAATCGGACCGTTGACAAACTTCGCCATTGCCGCTGCGGAAGACCCGCAGACATTCATGAAAGCGAAGGACGTTGTCGTCATGGGCGGAACCATTGACGAACCTGGCAACATCACACCAGTGGGAGAGTTCAATTGCATAGCTGATGCTATCGCAGCCGCAAGGGTATATGCATTGACATCGCCAAACCCAGCAAGTACCATGCCACCAGTGACGGGACCATCCTCGCTACCGCCGTATCCTGACAAAGATGAAATTGGGGATAGAAGGCTCAACGTGATCATGTTCCCATTGGACGTCACCACCCCACATACGCTACGCCGGGATGAAGTGGAAGCAAAGACAAAGCCTCTGATCGAGCAAGACAGCCCTCTTGCCGAATGGGTAGGAGCCTTCCTTTCAGCTACGTTTCAGAAATCCGAATCCCTGTACCACGGCCACGAAGGCGGAAGCACCAGCATGGCTCTACATGATGCCGTATGCATATGGTATGCCCTCACGTCCACTACGCAAGCCCGTTCTTGGAAAATGAACATAACCGAGGACATCAGAGTGGAGACTCAGGGCCAGTGGACTAGAGGCATGTGTGTAGTTGATAGGCGAAACATGAAAATGCTGGACAACGATGATGGAGAGAGTGAAGTGTCTGGGGACACGGGAGGATGGTTGAGCCCATTGAGAGGTAATAGAGTAAAGAGATGTGGCGGGACGCCTGGAGCTCGGATGCTGGCACCTTTGTTGCTAGACACAATCTTTGGACAAGGTAGATCCAAATAGACCGATATAAAGTAGACCACTTCATGAATCCAGAAAGGGGGAGAGTACTTCTTTAGCCCGAGATACCCGGGAATAACGAGAGCCAATACAATAGATTCGTGTGACGGCAGCTAGTAGGCGCGTGAAGCGCTAGAACTAGTGCTAAGAGCCTAAGGCCGGGCTCTCACGTCACACAAGGTGGCGTGGGCAACATTGTTGATATCTATCAACCCAAAGGCGTCAGCAAGCGGACATACCCAATAGATCATGACTATATGCCAACGGCCACTCCAAAAGGATTCTATTAGCGAGGAATCCCTGGATTACATCGTCCAGCACTCCCATCCACGACTTGCACGATTTCAGCAGGCGCCTTGTAGAATCCGTTGAAAGGGTTTTAAAGAACTTCTCTAGGGTGGAGTAGCCTTGTTAGGCCTGCCCACTCCTCGTCCAGATGCCAACATATGAAACTGTTTACGTTTCGACTTAATCAAGACCAGCCAATGGCGCAGACCTTGTCGACATTGAATTGCATCCTGGATCGATAGTCCTCATCCTTGGCAAGTCGTATCTGATACTGCGTGGACAAGGCCGGTTGGTCTGTCAGACTTTCGACTTCGCACCAATTGATTACGTACAACGACAATAGTACCAAACATTATAGGTCAATGGAATTCTCTGAGCGCTGGAATGGCATCAGCAACGAAGCTCCATCGGCAAATGCATGGCCATGATTTTATGACGCTATACGCAGAAACCGACACTCATTATTCGTCAACTAATCAGACTGCCTCCTTCTGTTCTCCTGGCTATCCCCTGGCTATCCCCTGCCCCTGCTTCATTACAATCGCCGAAACTAACTTACTTGAAATAGTCAAAACCAACGCCCTCATTTACCCTTACCAGGCGACTTGGATGGTCCTTGCCAAGGATCCTCGTTGCCTACGCCAAAATCAAGGGATGGAGCCTCGCTACGTTCCCTGCCGCTGTCGAATTCGGAATCTGAGTCTCTCGCAGGCCATCTCTTTGGCCCACTACTTGCGCCTTTGGCGCCTGGCTGTCCGCTAATGTACGGTGCATTCCTCCTGTTTCTCTCCGCGTTGAGAGCCCCGGATTCAGAATCATCGGAGTGTGAAAATTCCGCTTCCTGGAAGGTTCTCTTCCTTGGCAAATGCTCATTTCTCTCGCTCGTGCCGGGGTAGTCTGTCGTATCCTCCTCTTCTTCGTCTTCATCATCATATTGTTCCCCCATCTCGGCGTGGTATTGCTGGACTATGGATTCGACTCGTTCAGCATGTCTGACACGCGTTTTCTGCGGTCGGGGCTTGGTGCCGGCACCTTGGCCAGAGAATTTTGTTGCTGCTCCCTCTTGCTCGTGTATCCTCTTTTCTTTACCCTTCGAAGCCTCAGACTCTACGCCATGCATCCGAGGCTCGAGCTTCTTAGCAAGCTCTTTCAGTGGTGGCATTGCTTTGGTTTTCTTGTAACTATTCTTGTAACTAGTCGGGTAATGGTCCATTTTACAAGTCTGTAGTTGTGGAATATTTCCGTACGCGAAACCAGGCCGGAATGATACTCTTTTCCAATGTAAGTTAAAGCCAGGTGGTCGAGGGTTTAACTCGAGCTTGGCTAAGGGATCGGCGTCGACGAGGGTAGCCGTGGTTTCAGGACAAATCGGTACACTACTGAACGGAAACAGCCATAATTTCTGGCCCCGATACTCCTCTTATACAGCTCCAGATTCAAATTCGGGTACAATCACCCGATATTCCGTCGCTGTGCAACGAATATAGGCTGTTCCTTCGGCCAGTAGTCTGTCAATACTTCTCGTATGTCCCAGATCTGGGCTGTGATTGTTCCCGAGCTACGACTTCTCCCCACATACGCTCCTGGGAAGGTCTTGTATGATTCTCGTCTGGACTGGCCTTGAAAGTTCAGTGCAATATTCCGCCGGGGTTGTTCTGGTATAACACTTTTCATCATCACCATCATCGAAATCAATAAAAATACTAAGACGCTATGATGACGGTACTGGAGCTTTCGGTCAGGCGCAACACGGTCGGCGGCATACTCAATCCCACCACGGTCTTCTTACACATAGGCAAGCCTCGGTGTGAACCGTTACGAGGCAACAGGTGGCCAGCTTTTGTAAAGAAGATGACACACAGCGGATAGGAACACCGCACCTAATGGAATGCACCGTCCCATCCCGCTGCGACCGACAATGTCCCAACCCCACGCCCAGCTTCAGCTTGGCAAAACTGACTTATCCGGGCCAAATCAGGCTACGTTGAATTACAGCTTGCCCCCCTACCAACCATATGCCCAAACGTTAATTGTTCGAGCCCAGAACAACGCAATACCATTGCTTCACCACCCAGGAGTGCCACCGATCAAGTCATTCCAAGCCTGCGAAGCCGCATCGCCACTGGTCTTCTTGGTCAGGAACCATCGATTTTTGCGTTGCTTTAGATCTAGATCAACAGACAGCTTTCTCGGTCAGAACAGAGCCTAAACATCTACCGTTTCAAAAATCTGCTTCGAAATCCTACAAATATCACGAGACGATGATTCCGGATAGGCAAACGTACCAAATATCTTCCCCTCTTCCGGTCAAAGACCCGTGGCCACGTGAGAGTCACACCCGATTGGACCATCACCGTACCTTTCGGCTTCACTATGTCCCGGTCTCTTCATCTCCGTTCTCATTTCTCCGTGCTTTTCACAGTACACAAATCACCACATCACCAATCAACCAACACCTCCACTCATCTTACATACTACGTTAATACCGTTACCCACAACGTCCACTCCCACTATGGTCCAAGGCGGTATCATTGCCGCGGCTATAATTGCCACCATCCTCCTCCTCATAGCCGTCATGGTCATCGCGAACATGCCCAAGCACAAAAGGCGGAGGTTCAAGACGGGATCAAGCTCTTCATCCTCCTCCGCCGCCACCAGCAGTAGCAAGAAGACATCGCCAGGGCCGCCTCCGCCACCGCCCCTCGAGATGCCGCTGCCGGTCATGATGGGGGAGTAGATGGCGTAGCATAGTGGAGCAGAAGACCTCCAGCAACGTCGTGCAGGAACCAGCCTAGTCGCAGCTCTCGTGGAGAAGATATCGCTTTCCCTTCCTAAGGTTGAGGCTTGAGTTGAGCACACTCTCTGCCACCGAAGGCTTGACTTGCATGTTATTGCAACCGCTGGATACTCTCTACGATCTCTGCACCACGTCCCTCGTTTGCTCCCTGCGCCAGCCCTTACACTGGATACTTAATGCTCTGATATCTTCTGTTACCAGTATTTGTCCAATCTTCCGCTCCAGGTGGCCAGCCTCAAAGGGAAAGCGCCCCGCATCAAATGTGATGACACGGCTAGGGCGACGAGGATTGTCCAACGGGAGAACGCTTTCACTGGTGAAAGGAAGTATGCAGGTAGGATTGGGAGCCGTTACTCTGCAGTAAAGTGCCCGCTTCCCAAACACGAGAAGAACCATGGGAAGGAGGTGGAAGCTGGTATCCTGTGGACATTACTTTACTTCTCAACCCTAGAGACAAAAACATTGCCTCAAACTGCACTCTCTCTTTTTCGACTTCAAATTATCGATTCCAACAAAATACAGCAATGCAAGCTTATACCCAAATCCGCTACCCAACTCCAACATTCTGAATCCCCAAACATAGGAACCGAAACCCACGCGCACTTGGATCCCATGTCATTCCGACAGTACTGCGCCAAATCCAGCATGACGGTCTTCAAGCTTACAATTCATGTGAGCTGATCTATGTTTCGTATATGTGGTCAGTATCAATCCACGCCTCGACAACCCCGCGAAACGAGCGAAATACGACTTGTGCAGAAATGATCAAACATACTGGGAGGCAAATAGCCATCGTCGGATTCGTCGTCCGAATACTCCGAGAAATCATCGTCCGGTTCCCTGTCTTCATTCAGACCATCGTGGTCATCCTCCAATCGAAATGGCTCACTGCACTCTGGGCACAGCCAATCGGAATCCCCGATGCATTCGGCAGTGGCGTAGGGGCAGTGGAAGAAGTTGTCGTCGTACAACTGACCATCCGCGGAGACTGGGCAATTGCTGCAGTACTCCACGTCCCATACGTGGACATTATCGAATTCCTTTGGTTCGTCGCAGCAAATGAAGAGGGCATAAGTATAGTGGCACATATTGGGGTCTGGGACTGCTAATGGGTGTGGAAAGGTAGAGAGGGTAGAGAAGATACTATTAGGCTGGATCCGTGAGACTTGATCAAGACGTGAATGATGTTGAAAGAATTGAAGAAGTTTTGAGGAAAAGGCAGCAGCTTACTGTGTACTCTCACCATACACTACCTCTGTGGCAAAAGGCCATGAAAGCATCGCGTCCGCGTTCGCCACCCAACCTTGATATTGTGAACTGGTTGGATCAAAAGCTCAAAATCGACGCCCGGCAAGGCGAGGAAGGCGGTCGTGCCAGCAAAGCCCCGCAGTACCAATCACGGACCTTTGATAAGACTCAAAAGTGTTAACGTTCCCATAACATAGGCTCGCGGCGTCCATGATGGTATTGGGCACCCAACGGCATCTACAGCGAGTTGAAAGCCTTCCCAGCGCCCTGCGCGAGGCACGCGCTAGGTGAGAAACATTGCACTGGATAGGATAGGAAGCCCTCTTGAGTCAGAAGTTGAAGCTGATGCCTAGTCGAATGGATGAGAATGGTAGGGCGGTAATTTGGAACGAGCTGACGCCTAATTGGAACGACACTTGATTGGTCGAATGCCATATCCCAAATATATGACTCATTTCTTAAGAGGAATGACAGGCAGAACAGAAGCTTTATGTCTTCCTTTCGAGCACTGTAGTCCAACTAAATAGACCTCTGTTGCCTCCAGAGAGACAGAGAATTTGTTATTAGAATCTGCCGCTTCCACACCGTGATGAGGCTGAGGAGCGAGATGAAACGTCTCACAACTCACGGAACCTTTTATCCCCTCTCAACAACCTAGGCGGTTTTTCCAATCTCCTACCACCCAGGCCGGAAAAGTATATCAATGCAAGAGAAAAGAACTCTCGAAAAAGTGAAGCCTTACGGAGAACAGCGGCGGATACACACCAAACACACCCAAGTAAATGGAAGCATTTCTATCTCTAGAACTCGATTGAGGAAGCAAAAATCCCTACCAAATCCACCATTTGGCTACGGGGTCATCGAGTCCAGTTTTCGATACCATCCTTTGAGTCCGCCAGCTCGTCGAAGTGATGAAAAGACAAAAACGCCAGGTTCAGTGCCGTCAAAGCCAGCCTGGATGCACGGATGGCTACCCATACTACCTCGCCGAAACCAAGCCCCCCTTCCCCCCGGCTCCTTTTTATTCAATCGCACTTTTTCCAGATTACTACCCCTTTCATTACATGACTCATCGTCGGAGGAAGTATACCCTTCCACAGCCCCGCTGCACGCAACGCCATCCTATTCTATGCCCTCATGATGAAGAAGAACAAATAACGGAGATCCCGATACACGCGTCCCCTCACAGCCAGTCGGTGGATGTTCATATGGAATTCATATTGGGTTCGATTCGTAGTGGCGCTGGTATAATGGTGTAATCGCGCCACGCACTAATCTCGTATAAGCGAGGTACGAGATTAGTGCGTGGCGCGATTAGTAGTTTTTTGTTTCTTATTCTACAACAGTACAGCTAGCTCTACTTTCCATACTACTTACACACACCCATCAACCACCAATTCAACAAACCAAGAATCCGCAATGATAGCTGCAACCACAACTTCCCCCCCCCCCCCTCTACTTCAACAAGCGACCTCACGCGCAGAACAAACACGCATCCATCATCACCACCCAATCATCCTCAGGGCCTCAACGCCAACTCCAGAGCTCCAATTCAAACTCTTCAAACCCATTCTACCCATCCTCCCTCACCCGCAATCCTACCTTCCCTTCCCTTCCACTACCCTCATAAACCCCCCTTCCCCCCCCCAACCAACACCCACCCCCTTTCTTAAACCCAATCAAACTCCCAACAAGAAGTACGCAACTCGGAATCGCCGAAATCGCGTTCATTGCGATGCTACGGGATGTATTTTAGTGTGTAGCGCGGTGACGGTGTCGAGTCGGGGGGGGAAGGAATGCGCATGCTCGATGGATTAATGGAATGTATGCAAATGTACGCAGATATAGGTATGTATGTTTTTGGTCTTGAAGAACGAGATAAATCTAGGAATAGCGAGGAGAGAGGGGGGGGGGGGGGGGGGGACGTCTCGTAGGGTTACCTAATGTGAGATATATCCACGTACCCGTACGAGTGCCGCTAGTCCCACATCAAGGACCGTTGCTGCTGCTGGAACAGGTAGGGGCACGCCATTCGTTCGTGTAGGGCTGGATCACGCCTCTTCAACCAGAGTTCCCTATCTATACCTCGTGATTTGCAGAACATGATAAAACGACTGATATCCATCACTGACCCTTCCCCTTACACACGCGTTCCCCCACCCCTTCTCCCTCTTTGATCCATTTCCACCCTTCTTTCCCCCCCAATCCCTCCCCCTTTCACAACTCAACTAACTAACTAACCCCCACAACCCCCCCACCAACCGTCAACCCCGCCGTCCACATCTGCCTTACCCCCGGATCCCCCTCCGCCTCATCCGCGTGAAAAACCATCCTCGTCCCATCCCCGCCCACCGTCGCACCCCCAGGACTAAACAAGCGTCCTCCATCCCCACCACTAACCAACAACGGACTACTCGCCTTCGTATACGGTCCCGACACACTCCCCGAAGTAGCGTAGCTGGTATCATAGTACGGTCCGTTGAAGCAATTGCTGCTGAAGAAAAGGTAGTACGTGCCACTTACTAGTATGAGGCTGGGTGCCTCGATGAGAGGGCCGTCGGCGGCGCCGCGGTCGAGGAGCTGGGTTGGAGCGGTGGCGGTCGGGGTGATGCCGTCGGCGGCGACGGCTTGGAGCATGAGGGGTGTGGAGTGGGAGCCGTCTGCGTTGCCGCAGGCGCCGCCGCCGCCGAGGCTGTTGCCGTCGACTTTGTAGACGACGTACAGGGCGCCGTCCGAGTCGGTGAAGCCGGCGGCGTCGATGGCGCCGCCGAGGCTGTGAGGGAGTGGAGGGGTTAGTGGAGACCTTTGGGGATTGGGGAGGGGGAGGGCCAGAGAGCGAGATAGAGAGGAGAGCATAAGGGGGGGGGGAAAGAAAGACGTGATTTACTTTAGAGGACAGGCGAAAGGGTTTTCGCTGGCTGTGTAGGGACCTTGGACGGCGGAGGCTGTGGCGGTCCCGACGCAATGCATGCTCGTGTTTGTGGACGAGGTGGCGGCGAAGTAGAGGACGAAAGAGCCGTCAGCCTGTCCCGTTCAGTCTCCTACTTATCAACGAGTGTGTGGAGACTACTGACCACTTGAACAACATCAGGTGCCCACACGTCGCCCGTACTCCAAGACGGTAAAGTCGGGAGAGCGTCATTACCAGTCACGGTCCAGGTGATGAAATCTGGCGACGTTGCTATTTGGACGTTTTGGGCTCCGTTGGAAGTTGCGAAAGCGTAGTATGTGCCACCGACGTTGATGAAGGCGGGGTCGGGGAAGTTTGAAGTGATGACAGGACCATTTGAGAATGCTCGTTTGGTTAAGGGTGCTTGTGTGGAGAAGGGAGCGAAGGAGAGTAAGAGGAGAAGCGCTTGAGAGAGCATATTGAAAGTCTGTGTATAGCTTTTGTGGGCTGGGCAACACAAACGAACTTCTCAACATTTTCGCTTCGCAACCGGGACTTTTTATACTGTGCTTCAGCGGGGCTGTTCATCCACAACATCCGATTAAACGTGACACCCATGCCCGTACCAATGACTGCCTGATTGTTCCAATGCAAGGCTCACACTCACCGCCGATACATCGTCATCCTGCCAGCTTCTGCAAAGTACCTCAATGTACGCAGCCTGCTTAGCGCAAGGCTCACAGGGACACGCAGGAGGCCTCGTCATCCCGCGTTCAAGTCGGTGATGAAATTGCGGAGAAGCCTATGGCAAACCTGATAGACTTGGGAGCGTAACCGTTGAGCCAAAGTAGCTCTTACCAGACTCCTCAAGCATTCTGTCTCCTTGCAAACAATCTGAATGCGGAGAAGCGTTCAGGGGTCCCTGTAGATTCTGCAAGACTACGAAAAAGATTGCATCAAATGACCGTCCGCCGTAGATTGTATATCTCGGCTACGTGATGTCATGCTCCAGGTGATGAAGAAGACTATCATGAGGGGTACCGAATATCCCAGTACCGGCCTGATGACTCTGCATGGCCCGTTACCCAATCAGGCAGCCAGATACAAAAGGGTGCTAGGGTACATTGTAGATCTGCACTTCAAGGCTGAGGCTCCAATGAGACGATTCCTTGATTCGAAGGCCGGCAGCCGATGTTCCAAAGGGGATGAAGAACGTGCTTGGGGAACACCTTAGGTAACCATTGGTTACGGTGCCCGTGCTTGCAGAGCTGCGAGACTGTTTGACCGGAGGGAACGAGATTGAAGATGTGATTTGCTCGTTCATGACAAGTTCGAGCAGACTCTGGGACCTGCAATCTGCTGATACTGAAATAAAACGAACGAGCGCCGCTTTGAGGGTGACTAGTCCAGCTTGCAACCTGATGCCACAGGACAGAGACATGCTTTCATCAGTAGCGCTGGATGCCTCACCAGTCCGTACGCTCTCGGCATCATCACTATCTGTAGTAACATCCCTCAGCCGATCTCAACGCCCACCAATCACACCATCTATGACCTCATCCTCTGTGGCTCCGTCGCTGGCCCCTTTCTCTTGATCACTGCCCTTTTGCCTCACATGCTTGTCGTAGCGTTGATGGCCTTTGCTGAGATCTGGGCTCACATCGTTGTGAAGACGCTTCGAGCCAATCTCCGAAGGCAGAGCATCTCCGGTGCCGGTAATAGTTTCGGAAGTAGGGGCAGTATCACGTGTAGTCTGCAATTAGGCAGGCACAATATTAGTCGAAACAATCTTGCATCATGGTCTTTGACCAGAGGTACATTGGGAAAAGTGGAAGAATTGTAAGGCGTACCCTGCTAACATCTTGGGCATTATCTGCTACACCAGCCAGATCGGTGGTACCAAGGTCGTTGGAATCGTTGGATGAGTCTGTCGTCTGATCCGGGCGAGGGACAGAGGGTATGGTGTTTTGAGTCGCTGCGTCATCTGGGACTTTGGTGCCTTGGGCAGCCATATCGGTAATGGAGCCACCTTGAGGATTAGGATCTTGTGATCCCATTATCAGATGCTTGATCTATGTCGAGGGAAAGTACCGTAGGATTTAAATGCTGGTGCAGCAGGAGTCACCAGAGTAACTCGTCAGGTTTCCTTTGCGATTAGAAGTAGCCGGTTCTTGTACCCTAAGTCTAGTCCCCTTGGGGTAGCTACGTACGAAGTACTTCTAAGTGGGATGTCGCTATCTACTTTTCCAAGCGAGCATCACTGAGGTGTGATTGGAGCACAGGTAGTATATCTCCAGACTGACCAATCAGACACAAGCGAACAATCGCAAAGCACAGGGACGCCAATGACACTAAATGAATCAAGACAGAAAGTGGTACTTCCAGACATGGGTAGGATTCAATCCAATAGCTAGCCCAGAGCAGTCCGAATACTGAAACAACGTATCCCCAATAAAACAGAAAAATGAATAGAAGATATTTGACCGTCATTGTTATATCGTTATTATTCTTGTTATCGTTTGTAGGCGACCTCTGATATTTAGATATGGACTTCTAGGTTTCGCTATGCTTTTGGCAGGGCCAGGATCTCTAGATTCTTTTTCTCCTTTTCCGCTCCTCTCAGCGTTATTTTGTATATCATCATCCCTAGAACTAATCCACTGTTACTCGACTCAAAAGACGAATACGAGTCACTCACTTCCTCTTACGCGCTTGCATATGTGCAATTGACTTTTGAGCGTTACTCCGGCCACTCCTACACCTTTTACAACTTCACACCACCCTTGTCCATACAAACTTCTTACCCTACGGTAGGACGCCGGTAGGACGCGAGTACGATGGGTGACTTTACCCGATTCGTCACCGTAGAATGTCACTTTTTTGGATGCCTGGAATCATCTTATTATATCAATCCTATCATGTCTCCCCTTCCATCCAACAAGCATTTCTCCCCTCATGGCCGACAATCCGCAACGCCCGCCTTCTGGGCCTGCACTGAGCCCCACTTCTGGTCAGCGGAACCCTGCCCAGCAGCATCCTCTGAGCTGCACCCATTGCCGGCAGCGAAAGATCAAATGCGACAAGAACTACCCCTGCTCACCATGTTCTCGCTCCAACCTCAAATGCGTCTTCCCCGAGCGTGCCAGGCACCCCAAGAAGAAGTCGGCGACTTCCAAAGCCACCAACGACGAGCTCATGCGCCGGCTGAGCCGCATGGAAGAGTTGATTGAGAAGATGAAAGTGGAGGGCAAGGATGTCACCGGGAAGAAGCTCGTGGAAGAGCCTTCACCAAGTCCAGATACCAGTCGTTCTAGGCACACATCCGAAGCTCGATCGCCCGGCAGCAGTGGTCAGGACCCCGCTGAAGATGGGATGAACAGATTCATTGGCACTTATTTCTGGAGGTCTTTGAGCAGTGAGGTCGGTGCCAATATTCTCATGTGTCAGCGGAATTATCTATAGTGGTGGTCAGCGGGATTGCTGACTGGTTGGCGCTCAACAGGTCCAGGGCCTCAAGGAGACGATGGATGATGACTCCGACGACGAAGATTCCCAGCTGTCCGCCCAGTCACCAGCTGAGACAAGCATCGCTCAGTCATCCGTACTCTTTGCATCTAACCCTCTGCGTCAAAGGGAGCTGCGTCTACTGCACCCTCCTCCCACCCAGATGACTGCGCTGTTCTACTTTTACCAAAAGAATGTGGATCCAATGGCTAAAGTATTACATATGCCAAGCTTGCGGAAGCTGGTCATGAGTGCTGCGGCCAACACTGACGCCATACCATCTGGAAACTATGTCGAGGCATTGCTGTTTGCCATGTATTATGCCGCAATAACCTCTCTGACTCAGGAAGAGTGTTTGCAGAACTTTAATGATGGAAGAACCTCCTTGCTGGCTCGATATAGATCTGGCACAGAGTCGGCACTATCCAACGCCGACCTTTTAAGTACCAAAGAGATAGGTACACTGCAAGCCCTGGCCATATTCCTTGTAAGTAGTTCGGCCGTCCCAATGGGTTTTACTATACCCGTGAACCGTCTTCAAAATTTCCAAGTGCGACAATTTCACATGTGGATGAATTATACTAACAACAGTCCCCAGACCACCGTTCGGACAAATGATGATACGATGTTTGCTTGGACGCTCTTCGGTGTTGCCGTGAGGCTGGGCCACTCTCTGAACCTGCATCGTGAGAGCACATGGTCCAGCATATCCCCTTTCACCAGAGAAATGCGCCGCCGACTATGGTGGCTTTTGATTGATCTAGACGTCCGGGGCCTAGAAGACCGAGGTTCTGAGCCATTTATTCTCGAGTCATCTTTCGATACCGTGAAACCTTTGAATATAAACGACGACGATATGGATCCCGGAAGTATGGAACCGATTGTTGAAAGAAAGGAGTTTACAGAGATTACCAAGACTCGCATATCACATATTGTTTGGGAATGCGCCGTTTGCCTTGGCCACTCACCAGTAGCGCGAGAGGGCCTCGAGGATCCTTCTATTATTTCTCCCGTTCCGACAAAGCTAAATCTAGATGTGGTACAGGAGCTCGAGTCAAAACTCGAGAAGGATGTGCTCATCCATTGCGACCCAGCTGATCCTCTTGCCTGGGTGACGTCTGTGGTAGTTCGGTTGATCGTCTCACGATTGCGCATTGCGGTCTTTCACCCACCCTGGCCTGACATGCGTGGCATTGTCCAGCAACATGTCTCAAGAGAGCTCGTCTTGAGGACTGCCGTCGAAAATCTCGAGTACGGCCATCTTCTCGTTACTGAGCCGGCTGCGGCTCAGTGGAAATGGTATTTTGATACTCGAATTCAGTGGCACGCTTTAGCAGCTACTTTGGCGGAACTTTGTGTTCAAGACAAAGGTCCTTTGGTCGAAAGAGCCTGGAAAGTCGTTGACGCGGTCTTCGAGCACTGGGCCGAGCACATTGCCGACTCCAGGAGGGGTATGCTCTGGCGCCCCATCAAGAAGCTTATGAGCAAAGCCCAGTCCAAGAGAGCCGAAAGTAGAATGAAGAGCATGTCCATAACATCGCAGCAGTCTCTGCCGCAATTCACACCCTTCGCAGACAGCCACTTCTATGATCCTAACCTTAGCACCCCGGCGAGGTCATTTTCGCAAGATTCGGCGTCAGGAGTGACCATGGGGAATCTTTCAAACCAATCTCTGGATCTTGCCCGACAGACCTCACCAGATTTGTTAGACTCGTTGAATATCAACGAGGCGCCGAATGCAATCAACTGGGCAGAATGGGACGAGTTCATGCAAGATTTCGAGACGGCAGAACAACCGCCCATGGACGTCAATGCCATGCAGCAAGATGCGAGTCATCTTGGTGTGTGGTGGTGAATACTTGCAATCAAATAGGGTAAATGAAATCTCAACTCCATTGGTAGTCTCGACTCCGTGAATATCAGCATACAATCGTTGCTCTCGAAGGGATTATTTCCTTCTCCACTCATCCACCCTGGCAAAGCATTCCAAACGTGTCTTTCCAGAATTGGGTCATTGATCGGTTAGAACAACAAAAGTTCTTCGCGGCCGGGCCCAAGGCGGTGTAAGATGCCACGCCAACTCCAGCTTGCGCCCTCTACACTCAATCTTTGTAGTTCTAACTCTCGGCGACTGAACGGCTCAGAGTCGCTGGACACTGTGATCTGAACTCGTGGCCCCCTATCACTTCAAGGTGGCTTGTGACTGATGCGTCCGAATCTATGATCTGATGCCCTTGCTTCCTCTCAGAGTCTCACACAGCCGAGACTTACATGTATGCAAACACAACTCACCACGGGTGAAGTTTTCGACATATTGGCTTCGAAGACCAATCCACGATGACAGCATATTCCATAGCATACGCCGAGCTATTCAGAGTGCTCTCGCTCTCCCAGTGCAAGGAGACTATTACGCCAGTCTCCGAGAAGGGACAAGATGTCATCGAAAGGATGTCATCGCGGACACTTTTTAGACGTCAGCGTATACCTGTTCTTTTCGCCACTGGCGAGTTGTGAAACTTGGACGGGTTCGACTCTGCTTTGATCTCATTGTCCAAGACAGGGCAAGAATTGCGCGGCAATGTGACATATTATTAGGACGTGTGGAAGTACGGGCAGGCCTTGTCAATATCAGTGCTTTGACTCTGGCTTTTAGCCGTCACCACCTTGTACCAATAGAAGCGAATTCGTACAAAGAAGTAATAAGAACTTGCAGTAGCATAACCTCTCGCGTAGTCTTTTTTCTTTTTGATAACCCGCTATTGTACATCCTTTTCGAGCTCTTCCCTCAACAATATCCCAATATGGTCACGAGATTTTCATACAACACATGACCCTCGCATGTTTACAAAAGCGAGACTTGTAGCCATTACTCACCCTGCTCTTCAGACTTACAATGGCTGAGGAGCTGTCGCAATGGCTCTCTCATCAGTACTGGGCGTGCTCGCCGACGTAGGCAGCTACTGGCAAACCGTACGTCCTCTCCCCCTCACCTTCCCATCCACTAGTTCACTCAGCTCAAATATGCATAACAGAAAGCTTCACGCTGGTGGTACAAAAAGCCACCCCTCGACACCCTCCTCTCCGCCCTCGCCACCGCCGCCTCCTTCGAAGAATGGGAAGAGACCGCCTTGGCCCTCGACGAGCTCCTGCATCTCGACCTCTGGCGCCAAAATGCCTCTTCCAAATACTACGACTACCGGCTCATGAACGAGCGGCGCATCGCCATCATCAATGCGCGGGAAGGAGAAGACATCCTCGGTCTCGTGAATCTACTGAGATCGGGGCTGGTCAGGAACTTGGGCAATATCACGACGCCCAAGCTGTTCAATAGAGCGTATGCCGGGACGAAGCTACTGATTGAAGAGTATATAACGCAAGTGGCGCTAGCGGTAGAGTATGTGACGGCTCTACCTACAACACAGAGCGATGAGAGTGGGTGGACGAGCCAGGCGAAGCTGGACCTGCTGCATGATACCCGGCAGGCCTTTGGACGATCCACACTGGTGCTGCAGGGAGGGGCTATGTTTGGACTATGCCATTTGGGAGTTGTTAAAGCTTTACACTTGAGAGGGCTATTGCCGAGGATCATCACGGGGACAGCGACTGGGGCGCTGATAGCGGCACTGGTGGGCATACACACGGAAGATGAGCTACTGGATTTCCTCAATGGCGACGGCATCGACTTGACGGCATTCAACAGACGTAACGGCGATGGCTCTAGCGTTGACGAGAGGCAAGGACTCATTTCTAGCCACCTGACAGGCAAAGTACAGACGTGTCTCCGCCGACTGACCAGATTTGTACGAGAAGGTCACTTTCTGGACGTCAACGTTCTCGAAGAGTGCGTCCGCGCCAACGTGGGTGATCTAACCTTTGAAGAAGCCTACGCTCATACGAAACGGGTGCTGAACATCACCGTTGCGACCTCGAGCCGAGGCGGCGTACCCAACCTCTTGAACTACATCACAGCGCCCAACGTGCTCATCTGGTCCGCCGCCCTCGCCTCCAACGCATCCAGCACCCGCCTCTACCACCCGCACGGCCTCCTCTGCAAAGACGAAACGGGCGCCATAGTCCCCTGGCTCATTTCTCCCCAAGTGACGTTCCACAGCTGGAAGTCAGCCACCTACACCACCAACGAGCGCGACTCCCCGCTCTCCCGCATCGCCGAACTCTTCAACGTCAACCACTTCGTCGTGAGCCAGGCGCGGCCGTACATCGCGCCCTTTTTGCGAACCGACCTGCAGCATCCAGACAACCCCCGGCAGGCGAGAAGGCGCAGCATAGTGATGCCGCTGCTGGGGCTGACGACGCTGGAAGTGCACCACCGACTCAGCCAGCTGGACTCGCTAGGCATGCTGCCCACCTCGATCCGGCGCCTCCTCATCGACGAGACGATCCCCGGCCCCAGTTTAACCCTCGTCCCGGACCTGGCGCCCAGCGATTTTTTAAAGCTGCTCGAGACGCCCACGAAGGAGAGTTTGGAGTACTGGATCCTGCACGGTGAGCGCAGCGTCTGGCCCGCCGTGAGCGCGTTGAAGGTCCGCTGCGCCATCGAAGTGGAGCTGGACCGGTGCTACCAGCTCGTACGGCGCCGGAAGCCGATGGATGCGAGCAGTCCCGCTGCTGTTGCTGCTGCTGTTGTTCGGAGCGCGAGTCAGGCGTCTGAGAAACGGATTGGGAGGGCCGCTAGCGTTGGGCAGGGCTGATATAACATACATACGAAGTAGGTACATACATATGATGGATAAGATAATGACCAGTATGATCGAGTAACACAATCAGATATCCGCGAGACACATCGCCCAGAAATATCAGAAATGAGTTCCATCCAAGACCCTATCGCTCACTGCCTACGTCCCACATTGCATAAAATACGTTCATACTAATCCAAACAACCTACAACTAAACAGCGCTCTCACCTCTCAAACCCATATTTCACCCTTGACCCTTCACCTTAATAAATCGACAATATACACTCACTACGATGCAGCTTTTCCATTTCAATCTCCGTCTCCATCTCCATCTCCAATCTCCAATCTCCATCTCCATCTCCATCTCCATCTCCAAACTCAAACATAAAAGTAAAAGCACAGAACGCAGAACGCAGAACCCAGACCCCTTTTCTCATTTTCCATAACCTAGATAGATGCACGCGTTACGGGTTAAGTTAAGCTAGACCAGTTAAAGAATATGAAAATCATGAGAATCATGAAAGGTATGTCTCGCTACCCTTTCCTTCCCTTCCACTTCCAGGAGCTCCCTCTGTGCTTGAGATGTTGAAGCTTGAGGTCGAGGGAGCGCGTATGAGTACGAGTAGAGGCGAGGGCGGGGCCAGGGGTAGGGCAGGGGCAGGGCAGGGGTATTGGGGATTTGTTAGGTACGTAGGGTAGGGGGGAGAGGGGTGAAGAAGGGAAGGTGATGGGTGATGGATATCAGATGATGGGCTCGCCCTCTCGTGGTCTTGGGATTCGATGATTGTGCAAGACTAGCTTCATTAGATCGTCTCAATTCATGCTACTCCACATTAACGACACATAATTCCAACTTTTTCCACAAGTCTCCATTACCGTTTTCCCTCCAACAGCTTTTTCCCACCTCTTCCCACCATCAGACCTCCCTCTCCGCCCAACTCTCAATCATACCCTCCATACTGCTCTCATACTCCCTCAGCTCCACCTTCCCCTCGCCAATCTCCACCGTATTACCCATCACAAACACCTTCCTCGGCGCCTTCTTCTTCAGCACCGCCCCTCTGACCTTCTCCGTCCAGAAATCCCCCTCGACGCTCGTCGTGCGCTCGTACAGCGCCCTCCCGGCCTCCACGTCCGCCGTGCTCTTATAGACGTGCAGTTTCTGCAAATAGGCTTCGACGGCCGGACGGCCATGGGTGAGGATTTTGTTCCTGTCAAGGTGGATCGTGAGGTCGGATAGGTCCTCAGCTGCGTATTCGAGTTTGCAAAAGGAACCGCCGGCGGCGTCGAGGAAGGTTTTGAGGATGGAGTAGCGCGCCTGCATGTGAATCTGTCCCCACTTTTTGCTCTTGGGATCCCAGAATTCGAGCGCCACGACGCCCGCTCGTGCCATGGACAGGTAGCTTGCGTAGAGGACGTCGCCGGCCTTGCCGTCTATGTCGGTGGCGCCGTCGCCGAAGCCGAAGATTTGGAGGAGCGAGAAATCGCATGAGAGGGCCATGGCGACGCATTCGGCGCGGCATTCTTCGTAGGAAGAGGCGGTGGGGCCGAAGACGGTGCTGTATGTTTCGGACGGCTTGTAGTAGGTTGATATTGGCCGTTTGGTTAGGGGGCTGATGGGAGGGTGCTCGTGGTCGAAGTTGAAGACGCCGGGGGACGTCTCTTGGAGTAGTTTGCCTGTGCCATGGCCTAGGAGCTCGTGGATGCCGACTTGGACTTCGAACGCCGCATCACGGTTCTCTTGGTAGAGTTCCAGATCTTCGGGTCGAATGAAAGGAATGGGTTCGTTGGGTGCTTTTGCTCCCAGCACATTGCCCAAGGAGACGTTCTTGAACCCAATCTGCTGTCGGATATCGTCATAATTGGGTATATTTATTCCGGCTGGGATTCCAGAGCTCGCAAAGGACAGAACCTCAAGTGATGTGAAATCTGGGGCACTGAACTCGTCCTTCTCGAAATCCTTTGACCAAGGCAGCTTTGGTATTGCAGCTGGGGCAGCTTCGACGAGCTTCTGAAAAGCTCGAGTCCGCTCTTTGTTGACCATGGCTACCATGCCCTCCCATTCACCTCTGATACCAGCGGGATCCCGATAGGTCTCGATGAAGCCGATGTTGGATTCCACTTCTGGGCCCTTGTCTTTGACCCAGAGCTTTTGGCTCTCTTTAAACGCTTTCAAAGACCCGGTGCCAAAGGACTTTGCGTACTCATCCATCATCTTCTTTTGGGTGTCATTTGCGGCATGCAGGCCGGCTTTCTTGATATGCAGGGCGATCTTTGCCATTTCTTCTTGGTGGTCGCCAAATACTAATGAGACTTTTTTACCTTCCAACGGTGATGATAGCTCCCAGGTGGTGACCTCACCGGCATCGCTCCCCTCTGGCGGCGGCTTGGAAAGGGCAGATGCAATGAGAACTTCGTAGTTTCCGCCCTTTGATTTTCGAATCCTAGTGTTTTCCGGTAGGATTCCCTTCGAGCCAAGCAACTCTCCTACTTTCTCAATCTCCTCTCTAGTGATATCTGGTGAGTCTGGGTAGTAAGTAGACATATGCCCTTGACTGGGAAACCCGAAATGCATGAGGGCCGGTCTTCCTGCATCAGCGTAAAGGGCAGTCTTGCACTGCTCATAGAATTTCTCCGCACCGGGTACTCGTGCAGCCAGCGCCGCAAAGGTTTGGGGTGAGCATCTGGGAATGAATTTGACGTCTCCGAAACCCTTATAGTTGCCTAAATTTCCAAGGAATTGCGTGAAGTACTGCAGGGCATATTGCAACTCGTCATTAGTAACCCCAGCATCTTTTGCCAAGGATGCCCAATCGCCATTGCCATGTTTCTGTAGTGCGATGATCAGATTGTAGATGGCTTCTGACTCTGGTGATACTTGACGTAGGATGATGCGCGTACCAAAGAAGGCCGCCCTGATACTGATTAGTGGTCTTACTCCTTATAATGCTTCTAATCTCTGCAAACTTAGGCCGATATGAAAAGGGAAATACGCTGAGGTTCGACGACCCTACAGTAGATACATGATTCAAATACCAGCACACAACGGCAGTTTTCGTGAAGGAAAATGCTATTTGATGCTTCAAGGAAAAAAAAAGACGTCACATTAACCTTTTACATACTTTGATATATGATGAGCATAAAGCTTTTGCTCGTCCGTCAATGCTTCGAAATGGGGCTTAATGACCAGGGGTACCACCGTAGGAGGCGAGTCGGCAAGGTATTGCGACACGTCCATATCGATCAGCTTCTATAATCCAGAGCAGAGTCTGATGTTCACTGAGGATGTTCAGTCGAAGTGGATCCAATCCTTCGATTCTTGATGTTTACGTGGGAATAATTGCCTGTAATGTCTGTACTGTTGTTGAAGGATGGTGTCTGGGCTATAGAAAACGCTTCAACTTGACCAAGGTACTTCTTCTCGTCGGCATTTGAGCGAGGGACATTGTCATCCGTTCATCTTGTCTGGATCAAACTTTTATCTTTGAACTGGGTTGAATCTATGTTACATCATGTGTGCAAAGATCCTGAGCTTCGGTTGAAAATGGATGATATACGCCACTTCCACTATGCCTGGTGATTTCTCCAATCCTGCCAGAGATGGCATGCAGAACCCATACAAATAGCCAAGCAGACCACGAACAGAGCCTTGCTCCCAACAATGTCTCATAGATCAATACACCTTCTTTTTTTCGTCCACACTGAAAGAGCCTGGGCCCATATTGACCAGCAGGAGGAGCCCGCCGCTGTTGGGGTTATCAGTATGGAGACAAGGTTGAAGGGCTTGGATAAGACTTACACAATGGACAGGATCTGGAAGAAATCGTATTTTGCGAAGTCCTTATGCGGGTGATGTTCGTGCAGCTGTTAGTTGAAGAGTCAGCTCATCGATTATTCACAAACCGCTTTCCAATTGGTAGCTTACCGTCCAGAAGTTGTTCACCACCAGATTAAAAACACTCAATATCACCACCAAGAGAATCGCGCTCCACTTGGCTTTGAAGCCCACTACAACCATCACGCAAGCCACCAGTCCAAACAGGCTAACCAATATCCTTGCAATTCCCCAGTCACCGCTCCAGATGAACCCCACGAATAATAGAATCAATAGGATTCTCCCAGCCAGTTGAATGTACTTCTTGCGGTCTTTCTCCGCGGGCAGAGGTAATCCAGCTGGTGCGAACTTCTTGCGCACCCAGCTATCGCTCAGGACCATAAGAAGGCCGCCCATGACGCTGAGGTTACGTAGGAAGAAGTTGAGGTCGAAGATGAGGCCGTAGCCAAGGGCTTGGGTGATGACGACCCCAATGAGACCAAAAACGGCGTATTCGGTGTATTTGCGGATAATGACAAGGGTGGAGCAGCTAATCATGGCGACGACATTGAGAAAGAGGAACGAATGTGTAAGACCCCATGGTACTGGCAGTCGATCAGTATGACACTTGTAAAGGCAGCTGGAAGCTCAAAGCGAGCCGTATGGCTCTTACTGTGTCTGTAGTCCTTGAGGTAGAGGAGCTGATCATTCCACTGGGTCATAATCCTTATTGCATCCTCCATGAAAGTGCAAACAATGAGAAAGCGTCCAGCTGCTGGTATGTATCTACAGCCAGTAAACCCTCGAATCAGATATGCACTCCCCGACGTTTTCCGGAAAACAACTCACTGTTTTATAGGATCCGCCGCAGTATCCAACCAGTCCTCAATCTTGTTCGTTTGTTCCCTGAGCTGTTCCAGTGGGCTTGGATCATTCGTTGCATCTGCCCTGCCAGGTCCCCCAAATCGATTGTCCTGCGAGCCAAGGTTATAACCCGCCGTGCCCCGTATTTGAGCCATGGTCACTGCTTGTCGCTCATGTAAAGGAAAGTTGCCAGTGGCAAATGTATCACAGTACCGTCAACAGCCGGCACGATCTACAACCAGCTCAGCTTAAGGATGGGGGAAAAGTAATCACAGTTTTGGGATATACGTGAGTCAGTGTGCTTAGAACAGTACGGTAGGTGAGATAAAAGACACGCTTCCAAATGTTTGATTCAAAGCATCGGCGTTTTGGCTTTCCCGTTCCCGACGCCAAGGGTCTCAAACCCTAAGCCTAGTGACACTAAGTGTAAAGCCTCCTGTGTATCAATCCTCCGATTCCTCTTCCTTTGGCGGCACCTTTTGACCTCTTTCATTCTAACATCTAGACCAATCTAGGCCAATTGCACACGTTAATGGTCTGCTAGATGTCTGGCATAAAGATAATATGCATTGAGTGTGGGACAGTAAGAGTACATGCGACAGGGGTTTTGTGCTTAAGGGGCTTGCTGTGATGAACTTGGCTTCTCCGCCACTGACCTCAATCTGTACACGCTACCCTCTAGGAGAGAATGAAAACGAAGCCCCGTAGACCTGATCGGTAAGGGCGTACATGATGTACAAGTACAACAAGAAATTGAACCATAACCGTAATTTTTTCACTCTAGTCCCATGATGAGTAGGAGTACATGCCAGCATGGTGGATGGCCCGACGAAACATATGCCGAGCGTTTGCACACATGCGCCGTAAATGCTTCGCTCCTATTCCCAATGATGCTGCTAATAGAGCGCAAGATCACAGCCTCCCAATAGTTCGAATGTGAGTATCGCTGCTCTTTCCGAGATTGTTACACAAGAGATAGCTGTAGCATTGTCAGTGATAAAATTGTAAGAGAATGATGATGATCTCAGCATACTACATGTGTCTCTCCATATTTTCTCATTCAACAAACAGCCCATTCATCATCATCCGGATGGCCAGTCAAAGCGTAAGGGAAGTCAGGGTCATAGTCAGGATGCTCGGTGATGTTTTCTCTTGTCCATACACTATGATCAATGGTCTCGTAGGTTGCTTTGACTTGCTTTGGCTCCTGAGCATCCATAGTTTTGCCAGTTGCGCACTCGCTGTTGCTGTCATTCGTGTGTGATGTTGCCGTCTTATTGAGATCCCCCTCTTTTGCTATGGACCCTTCCGTAGATAGGTCTTTCTTTCCAGCTCCAGAAGATGTAGTACTGTCGTAATCTGCAGAAGTAGCCGGCATCGTGCTTGACGTACGATTGTTGCTGTTGCTGTTGTTGGCTTTGGGAGTGTCTTTGTTGTTAGCTGTAGAGGTTGCTAAAGACGCAGCAGTATCGCTCGATTGATCTTTCTTTTGGATTCCGGAAGACTTGGTCGTCTCTTTATTTGCAGGAGTTGCCGCGGGCAACTTCTTTTTGCTTTTACCACCTTTGGCGACTGTACTCCAAGTATTGTCACTGTCCATTTCAGTGATCATTCTCATTTGCTCTTCTTCGGAAGGCAATTCATTGTTCCACGCTTTTTCATCTACGGACATGCCCGTTACCCCACTGAGGGTGCTACGTGGATTCAATCCAGTTGTAGGTACGTCTTCAAGAGTGTCGAGCAAGGAGACGCTGCTTTGTTTTGTAGCTGGTTTTGCGGGATCAGTTGCAGCACTGACTGGTTTGTCCCAAGCATTGGTAGATGGCAGTTGCCCAGAACTTAAGCCGTTCTTTGCAGGCCTTCCCTCTGCTTCTCTGGCAGTACGAAGCTGCTTTTCCAACAAAGTGCGTCTCTCCTTTTCGGCTTGTTCGCGCATTGCCTTCTTCTCCTCGTTCTTTTGCCTATTTTGCCTCTGCTTCTTAGTCTCTGGCTCTGGTGTCGCTTTTTGAGCCTTTAGTTGTCTGATTGGTTGTGGGTTCACTGGCTCGGTGATACGAAGAATTGATGGACCCCTCGGTACTGTCTCGAGCATGTCGGAGACATCCATGCTGGATGGTGGTGTGGCCTGAGTCGCGCGAAGATCGGGAGACATTGCAGGCGAGAGGTCGTCGTCGGCATCAGCTCCTGTAGTAGACGAAGCGGTGGACATATCTTGTAAGCTTGCGATCCCATTCGCATTCAAAGCAGTACCATTCAAGGTTTTTTGTGGTGTTTCGTTGCGCTTTTCCTGCTTCTTCGTTTTCTTGGTCTCATTTTGGGTGGCAGGCTTCTTCAGAGATGTGCCAGTCTTTAACCCCGATAACTGCCTCGCGAATTCCTCATTATCCATGCCTTCATCTTCGGCAATATCATTTTCAGTGCCAACACCTTTCTCTGGGCTGACTTCAACAGCTGAACTCTGAGCGAGCTTACTAGGCTGTTTCATACCACCTTTGCGCTTTTTCACCTTACCGTCGGAGCTGGTCTGTACTGAAGCCGAAGACGCATCTGCGACATCGCTCCCTTGTTGATCGGAGGTATCAGATACTTTGCTCTTCTTTTTCCTCTTGTCTTTGCTGTCGCCGCGCTGGTCTTTCCCACGCCGCTGAGTCTGCTCTGGGGACACGAGCGGCGGTGCGCGGCCCCTACCACGCTTGGATTTGCCGGACTGGCTGTAGTAGTATGCAGCTCCAAGTCCGCAAACGCCAACAATGGCCCAGCTCTTCCAAGGATCCATCTCGTCGAGGTCTGTGTGGATTCGAAGATGTCAATGGTAAGTCCTGCGGTAAAAGAGGTTGAGACCTCTTGGCGGGCGAGGAGAGTCGAATTGAGTCGTTAAGATGGAATGAGAGATTTGATGGGATCTAGCGGCGGGTCCAACGAGGTAAGTTAAAGGTTCAATAATCCTCGACAATGACAGATGAGAGGCCGGAGTCGTTGACAGTGATGAAAGCGACTGTTGCGGATGGATGTTGAGCAGGATCGAGGTCTTATGGCAGCTATCAAAAGGATGACCCCCAAGTTGATGCAAGGGGCGTTTTACCGGACTTTGATGGCTTAGGAATTGCAGGAAGATGTGACGAAAGGCTGCAACGGAGCTCGAGCAAGATAAGTACTGCTACATGGATTGATGCATCGAAGTTGAAGGCAGTCTGGTAGCGCGAAAGGAGATGTTGTTGGATACGAGGCCAAGGGTTGCCACAATCCAAAAAGCTAAGGTGGGATGGGTCATTTGGCCAAGTAAGATCAACGTGGCTGACAACGAACTAAGGTACTCAGTATGAGTTGATACACGGAAAGGAGTAAGAAGTTAGGATTGGTATATAAGGTACTTGGAGAGAAGCAATTGGGGATTTTGGATACTTCGTACAGCAAGGACAGGTGTAGATGGTCCATCTATCTGTTGCTTGTACCTTTTAATAGTTCCAACACCGGTTCTTTTTTTGCGGGGGAGAACCGTATTTTTCCTTCGAGGCATTCTAGAATTACGCCAAGACGGCCAAAGCAGGAGCTCTGCAGGGCGACTACACTTAATCAGGTGTCTGCTTGCGAGACAAACGATCAAAGGTACAGTATTCTTGTATTATTCCGATCTGATCCTTCCTATCAACTCTCCGATCCGCCAATCCAATGGGCTTATTTTATACTCAATACATTCTTATATTGACTAGAAAATGTGTAATTGGCTACTAGGGGTAATCTGCAACTTTATAAACACTCATTCTCCATCCCAGCCAAAAGCTGCCCTCCTCCCTCTACCATTCAACATCCCAACATCTTTATTCCTACAGCACAAGGACAGCATACCCTTCGGTCTGTAAGATCAAGGCCTCACATCCATCTTGGATGACGAATGATGACTTGCTATTTGCTGTCGGCCCAATGTCTCAAACTTCACAGCTGCCATCGAATCATAGGTCTCAATTTGGGTGTTGGTGTATGTGAATATCTTGTCCTCCCTGGCACCACCACAGAGTGCCAGCTCCTCCTCCCCTCTCCCCCTCCCAAGTTTTCGTCTTGAGATCGTCACTTTATAGAGCATAGGGGTTCATTGAGCGGATGGTCAAACACGGTGGGCTCTTGGTGAGATCTGTCTTCAGGATGACCGGAACTCGGGTCATCTCCGTGACATCCTGTATATACTCTCCGCCTTCCTCCCTAAGCTTGAAGAGGCCTAGGTACTTCTCTTTGTTGCTCAACTTCGCTTCGGGGCCTTCTCCTACGTTGGACGCAAGCTTTGAATCAGACTGGGTCCGTAGAGGGGTTTGATCGCCAGCCGAACCGTTATGGGTTGGTGATGGAGGCATGCTCTGGGTAGGGCGGTCAGAAGTCGAAGCTCCCAAAGATACCCCAGCGGTAGACTCAGTAATCTCGGAGACGTTATCTTCGTCGTCAAACAAGGCGTCAACATCATCTGTGGACATTGTACCAGTTTCTGTCTGCCTTCTTTGTAGGTCTTGGTGCTCTCTGTTCTGCTGCTTGCCATCCACTCGTCGACCAGCAGTGCTACCCTGGTGCCTTGCACTGGCAGTAGCTTTGGGACGCTCGTCCTCAGGGACGTAGGCAGAAGAGGGCACGCCCTTTTCCCAGTACAACTCAAGCACGCGCTCATCCTTGCGGAATTCAGCTTTCTTCAGCGGGAGTTGGTCACAGTGAACACGCTTTTCGAAGCCATATTCCGGTATCAAGACATCGAAAGCTGACTCGTAGACACAGATAACAACTCCTTCGCTGATGAAGTCGCTACCAAGCTCTACTCTTTTCTTGTCCATGATCCGACAGGATTCGATGTGAACGCTTTGCTCCTGGGCACTCTGCGCAGAATCTTTCTTTGTGTTGCAAGACTCGGCTGTCTTTGCAAGGTTCTCGACATCTTCCGTGAAGTCGATAGCACCATTGGAAAGAGCTGCTTCGAGTTGTCGATGAACGACAATATCTGCATATCGTCGAGACGGGTTCGTGAAGTGAGTATACAGTGGAAGATTTAAGGCGTAGTGCTGAGGGTACTGCTGGATCTGGTCAGGTCTCAGCTTTCCAAGAACGAAGTATTTGGCGCGTTGCATGGCCTTGACAAGTAGTGTTTCCATTCCCTTTATGATTTTAGTCTTGACCCTTGCGACATTCTGGAGAGAGAATCATACCTTGCGCAGATCTGCGTCCTTCACGTTAAAGAGGCTGTTCTGCAGAGTCTCACTGCTTGAGATGTCAATCTCATATCCAATTCTTGTCATTCGGTCAGCAAAAGTTGCCAACCTCCTGGCATTTGGTGGAGCTTGACGACGAAGGAACGCCTTCTCGGGCAAAGCTGCCGCAATTCGCTGAGCAACGAAGGCATTTGCCTTATGACCGAGCTCTTCGATAATTTCATGTGCCGGTGTGGAATCGAAGATGTTATGCTCCACTGGGACGTTCTCGTCATCAAGCTGATGAAGTAAGCGCAGAGGTGGCACGTCTTCGGTCGAAGATCCATATCTGGTTTCACGGAATTTCTGTGCAATTTTCTGTTGAAGGTCAGCCTGATTCTATGTGTTTCCTCTCCTCCCAGCAAACGAACCTTTAAAGTGTGAATGTCCTTGGCGGTAGCACCCTGAAGGTCAACCTCCGCTTTGCCACCAATGACAGCGTCAACATCATCGTAGCTCAGTTTGCCCGCACTCTTTATCATTGCCTTCCCAATCCACGCTTCGTCATCTATCACACGGCCAGATTCAAGATCGACCTTAAAAACGACACTGACAGTGAATCTTTCCTCTCCCGGACTCAATGAGCAGATCTCGGATGCAAGTCTTGGTGGAAGCATATTGACCGCTCGGTTTACGAGGTAAACACCGGTTCCGCGCTTCTTAGCTTCACGGTCAACGAGCGAATTGGTTTTAATGAAGTGAGCGGCATCAGCGACGTGAATACCAATCTCAACCGCCCCCCCTGCAAGCTCTTTGACGTGAATCGCATCATCTAACTCTTGCGTACCATTCGGATCAATGGTAAATGTGGTTTCCCCTCGGAAGTCTCTCCTGGATGCGAGGGCCTCCTCCGGCTCATTATTAATCGACCATTCCTCAAAGCCAATGTTCTTTAAGACGGCATCCGAGAACTCGTCAGGGCCAAAATTGTTGTCCCTGAGCAATGCGTTGGTCTCCACTCTCAGATCGCCCATCTTACCAAGCTGCTCCACCAGTGTACCAAATGGATGCAGAGACGTGATAGGCCATCGCTTGATGCACGCAACGAATATACTGCTGGCGTAATCTTGGTGTCTCTCCACAAAATCACGCGGGGCCTGCTCAGTTGGGATGGCTATAAGGGGTACGCGCTTGTCAGTAGGCTTGAACCAGACAATTTTTGGCTTGTCCGGTTGTCTGTCTTGTTGATGACGACCAGGACCACCGTCGCGATTTTGACGCTCAGCTTCCTGTTTTTCCTTGGTAGCTTGGCTACTAGGACGCAAAAGCCCGAGAGTTCTACGGTTTATTAGCTCTGGCTGCGCAAGAAGATTGAAATACTATGACTGACCCTGAAAACATTTGTCCAGCCACTCGCTCAATGACAGCAACAACGTGGCCTGCGTACAATGGTTTCTGCTCATCATTCACTTCCTCTTCCTCCATCAGCAATAGGCTCTGGCCCTCGACTTCTACATCATCATTCTTCTTCTGTGTCGGACGTTGTCTCAAGCTACCTCTCCTTCGTAGACCACCCTCAGTGGCCCCATTCTGGGCATTGTCGCCGTTGGCAGCTGAGTCGCTTCGGGGTCGCCCTTCAGCCGCATTGCTGCTGTTACCGCTTCGTGCATCTGAAATATCCTTGCGTTTCTTTTTCTCTTCCTTTTCGCGCTTCTGTCCCCAAACCTCATCCACGTCGAGGAGTTCGATGGCGACATAGTCGCCCTCTAATGCTCGATTCCTGTCTTTGCTCCCACAAATAAATATGTCCGCATCCAGATCGCTAGCGGTAACGTAAGCATCGCTACGGTTCTTCTTGTTTACTCGAAGTATACCAGCTACGAGCTGGTCATTACCCAACAAAGCTGGTAAATTCGCTTGGGGAAGGTAAGGAGTGAATAGAGTCTTTCGTGCTTGCTGCTGTGCGGATAGCTGAGTTTGGGAAGATTGGTTTCCCTGCATGTTGAATTGTTGCCCATTTAGCTGAGCGGCCTGTAGTGCTTGTAATTGATTGAGTTGTAGAGGATTGATCTGCTGGCCAGGAAACATTTGGGGCTGTTGTATCATGACCTGGCCCTGCGGCAGCTGAACCAATTGCGGCTGATTTGGGAATTGGAATTGACCAATGGAACCTATGGATTGACTCATAGAGCCTCGAACTCTGTGCCCGGGTTGGAAGACGTTGGCATTTGGGTTCTGATTTGGTGCGAAATTGCCCATCGGTGGCTGCTGTTCCTGCATCTGTGGCTGGTTACCACCTTGTGACCTCCAGTTACTATCAAAGTTTCGTGAAGACGTTCGGCCGTGGCCATTTTGGCTGCCCCGCCGCTGAAAATCGGATTGCTGTCCTGTGGAGCTTGCACCAGCGTCATTG
Organism: Xanthoparmelia taractica; assembly: GCA_033085395.1. Lineage (NCBI taxonomy): Eukaryota > Fungi > Ascomycota > Lecanoromycetes > Lecanorales > Parmeliaceae > Xanthoparmelia > Xanthoparmelia taractica. Next base: position 81,398 of record MU853190.1, on the reverse strand, counting down.
GTCGCCATTGGCGGTGGGAATTGAAATCCACCAGCGCCACGACCTGGAGGTGCACCACGTCCACCACCCATAGCCATACTTTGACTTCTCCCGTGAGTGGCAGCACCCCGGTTACCTGGACGGGCACTTAGGCTAGATGGGCTGAGCAGTTGCTGGGTGTCGGCACTCTTCTCCTCAACTGTCGTTGGGCTGAATGACCTATCCGCGACGGTTGGAGAAGCACCTGAAGCCCCTGGAATTGGAAACTGGAACCCAGATGTCGTCCGTTTCTGTTGTGCGAGCTCTGCGGCCTTTTTTGCCTCAGGCAAGGCGAGGGAATGACGACGCTGATGGCCACCACCTGGCGGACCTCCGCCACGGCCGCCACGTTGTACTCCACCATCACGGCCTTGGCCACCCATAGTCTGCTGCGAGAAGTCACCGAATGCTGAGCCAGAAGCTCCAGAGGAAGGTGCCGGAGGTGGACCCATGCTCATGTTTGGCATTGCCGACTGGTTACGGCGGTGCGATGCAGGCTGTGTTGGCGCGTTCATTGGGACACCCAGCTGTTGTTGCTGAGGTTGTTGTGGGAATTGGAAAGCATTTGCGTGGGGCGACATGCCGGCCATGGTAAGCTGTCCCTGCATCGCTTGTTGAGGCGGAAAATTGACAGTAGGTAAATGTTGTTGTTGAGGGATCACACCCATTTGCACATATTGCTGGTGTACTCCAGCAATTTGCTGTTGCTGTTGCTGCAGATGTTCTATCTGTTGCTGCAAAGCTAGTTGCTCCACTGCCGTAATGACCTAATCAGCAACGTGTTCACTATGTAGGTAAATGTGGAAAACCCAGTTGATTCATTCGAGCTACTAAGTATGAAACGGTCATGAGGGGAACCTACTGAGCAATGGAGTCATCTCTGAAGGGCTGCGTCTGTGAGCGATATGCAGTCGCCTGCCCGCAGGGCCGGCTACACCAGGATGCGGTTGCTGGTCCATGATTTTTACTCAAGGGAGCTCTTCACCGCAAATGTTGCTCCCCGATGAAAGCGTGTTGAAAACGGTTCAGCCGTTGTGATCAGCACTCGGCGAAAGAAGTTTTCTAGGGATATCGGGCTTGCCAGACACAGTCGGGTCTTTTTATTCAATCTTGCCTGGACCTTTGAACGGCAAGAGACAGTGGCCTTGAGGCCACAAAGGAAGGGATAAAGAAGTAGAGGTAAATGATGGTCGACGTCCGTGGTAGTTGAATAGCCGGTCAGCTGGGTTTGATGTACGGTGACGTTGGTTTCTTCCCGTAAAAGATTGGGAGACTGAAGGGAAGTGTGCACAACGCAGTAGTAATGTCACGATGACAAAGACAAGATGTTGAAGGGATTGACAGTGAGGAAGGAAGGATGGGAGGTAGATAGGTAGGGAGGTCGGAAAGTGAACGACGTGGATAAGGAAGGAGTGTGCGATGGGACAAGGGAGCAAAAATCGACGAGGTCGATTTTTGAGTGTAGCCTTTTTCGGGTCGTCGTTGCTACCTTATATTTCTCCGAACTTTGGGGGGAACTACTAGAAGTACTGCGCAGCGAGGTGACCTGTCAACTAAAGAATACAATGAATGCCTTTTGCAGGATGCCTAGGTACGGATACGGATATCATGAGCTATGTCTTTAGCTACTTCATGATCATCTACTTTACAACCTTTCCTTCAATCAATCAAGTACAAGGAGTGCTGAAACAAAAAGGGCCATATTTCATCTTCCGTCAGCACTGGTGTGGAGTAGTCTTAATATGAAGCAGAGAACATGGGGCTGTGGCTTCTTTCTCAATCTATTAAAGAGTACAGAGAAGAGATATGGTGATATATGTGAAATTCTTTTTGCGGCGAGGCGCAAGTCTCCATTGTTTTGTCATATTCCATTGAGTTGAAGCTCTCCCCAAAGTGCTTCCGAGGCTTTCTACCAGCCCTACCTCAGTCTCAATTCTGCTTACTAAGCGATGCCCCCTATGAAATCTTAGTCATTAGCTCTAACTTGATACGGGACAAGCTGTCCACGTCTGATTGGCCAGTAACTACGTTAGGTCGAGGCAAAGCCCACCTCGAGAACTGAAGTTCGAGCTTCCGCTTGAGCAATTCTCACATCATAAGTGTATCAAATGTCTACAAGTACGGCAAGGTCTTCTTATACATTTGCTCAGTTATGCGAATGTGGGTAAAACCTCTGGAATGGCTCAACAGCGGTCCTGACGCGTAACAAATAACATGTGTATCCCGAGGTCTCAAATTCCTCCTGTGTTAAGGCACACACAACCTCCTCCGCTTCATAGTCCACGCTCAAGCAACTCACAATTGGTTACCAGGTCATGGAGATCATGACGAGTCCTTACAAATTAGCGAAAGATAGCCCTTCACGCCAGCTCCTATGGGAGCTTGGTCAGCTCGCAATATCAACACAAGAAGGATTCTACGCCCACTTGGACAGGGAGAGCCATGAGCGGGAGGCACTCCATCAGCAGGCGCTCGCTGCAGCTACCGCAAAACATGAGAACGTCCGGCGAACCGCGGAGCAATACCGGGAAAAGCTAGAAGAGCAGATACAGGCGGAGCAAAGACGGAGAGAGGATGAAGAGCAAAGAGAGTTGGAAAGGCTGCGCCGTGAAAGGGTCGAACGAGAACTTGCAAAGAGGAAGAGGGAGGTCGAACGAGCCAAGGCAGTTGAGCTTGAGGAGAAGAGAATTGCTGAAGTTGAAAGACTAGAGGCAGAGGCCGCGGATCGCAGGAATGCGGAAAGAGAAAGACAGGACGCTGAGGCTGCCAAACGTCAACTAGAAGAACGTAAAAAAGCAGCGCGGCAGAAGGACGAAGTCGCGTCAGCAGAGGCTCGTGTTAGAGAAGCGGCCGTTGCAGCTCAAAAGGTTGGCCCAGAGCCAGTCAGTCAAACACTGGTACCGGGTCCAGCTGCAACTCTAGCTTCAGCTTCAATTGTCGCTCCAGCTGTTCAGCAGTCTCAGCAGTCTCAGCAGTCTCAGCAGTCTACGCAGTCTACCCCAACGACTCATCCGATTCAGGATACCCGACTAGAAGCTGAGCATAGCAGGTACCTCGAGATCCACCGTGCATTGAAGGAGCTTCGAAAGTTCATGACGGCGCAGGCGAAACAGAACGCACAGCTAAAAGAAGCCATGGGCGATATGAGACGCGAGATTAGAAAATCTGTTGGCCAACTAAGAGACGGAAAGGGTGCGAACAGGGTCCAAGTCTTTCTCTCTAGTGCCTTTCTTTTCGATTTCTGCTGACACGCCTCTGAAGCTGCAAACAACGATTGATATTCTCAAGAAAGCGGCCACCCTTACCGAACCCCAGGTCGATATTACCATGTTCCTCGCAACTCCCCCACAAGTAGATGATCGTAATGGTCCTGCCCTACTCGTCTACCTTCTCAATGTTTTTGCAAAAGCTATGATAGCCCAGTTCATCAACGAAGCTGGTGTCAAACCTCTTATAGCCGACAATCTGGGTACCGTTGCAAGTCACATTTTCGCATTGGACAATTTCCGTTGGAAAAGCGCCTCTCTTATCGACGTTTTCATCGCGAAATTCCATGTCGTCTGTCCAATACTATTCGGTATTTACGGTGACGAACGCACCCTGGAAGGAAAGAAACGTCTCGGCTGGTGGCGAGAGGAAGATGGCGGAGCGTTCGTGCCAGAGCAGAGGCACTTCGAAAGGATGATAGGCCTCGGCGCTGGCTTTGCGGGCATCTCACTGAAGAATTACGAGAAAGCTCGCGCACAGAACGCATTTCCAGATAGGCATTACTGGACGTCGTTTGCCCGCATCGCCAACGTTCCCCCGCAGGAGATCACGCAAACACATCTCGTAGTGCTCAAGGCCATGATCGAAAATTTTGAGACAAAGTTTTTGCATTTTTTCGGAGATGCGGCGATTGCGGCCTTGAGGCTCGCCTTGATTGAGCTTCCAAGAAGGTCACCTCCTAGTGTGGCAGCAAAGTCGTTGGCTGGACTGGTAGATATGCTTAAGAGGGACAAGAAGCTTATCTTGTGATGAAGCACTAGACCAAGCCAGAAGGTTTCAGTGGGAGGAGGTGGTATTCGTTCCATTGACGATGCTGAACGATGGAGGAGTTCTCACAATGGCTCGTCAGTCAAACAATAGAGGCGCAATCCAGCGTTTCTGTACGTGACAGATATTTGTTTTGAATACGCGTTTAGCATACGAAAACACATGGAGACTTACCGACATGCTGAGACTGGTGTCATAACGCATGTTCTTCACTCTCGTTACTCACGCATAGCAGATATGATCACTTACTACGGTAGAGTCTGGACATCCACAGGTGTTCCCCAACTAGGCTATCTTCTATGTACAGACCTCAGCATACACAAATACACGAGCTGAATCCCACTATCACCTCTTTTCCAGCCTTTCTTTCCCCCAAGTCTTGACTTTTCCATCCAGGTCCTTCCTCACAAACACCATGACAATCATTACCAACCAGCCCATCACTGTATCAACAACTCCCCAGCCATTCCGCTTACTGCCGCCCAACATCCCCGACTTTAACGCAATGCCCAACAGCCCATTCGTCGTAATCAGCTCCTCCCCCCTTTCCAGCCCCTTTACGCTCGCTACTGCTACTTGCTCGGGTGTTTGCCCGCCATCAGTCTCCTCTAGTTTCTTGGTGATCGCCGGTTTGATGAGGTTCTCCTTCTCATATCCTTCTGTGAATATGGTTCCTGGAAACACGGTGTGCGTCCGTATGGGCGTGAAAGGTGCGTAGAGCAACAGTTCCTGGGATAAGGTGTCGGAGAGTGCTCGAAGAGCGATTTTAGTTGGCGTATAGGGACTATAACCAGCAAGAGGTAAGAATGCCAGAACGGAAGATGTGAAGATGATGTGTTTTGCTGTCTGCTTGGGCTTAGGGGAGGACTTGAAGTGGTTGACCCATGACTGTACTGCGGCGTGGGCTACATAGGCCGATGAGAAATAGTTACTTTCCATTTGCTCTTTCAGCTCTTCTGTTGGCACGTCGATAAAGAGGCCGGGGTGAGAGGAGCCAGCGCAGCACCAGAATATGTCTGCAGGCTGGTTGTTGTTCCATGCTGTTGTTTCTGATACAATGCGCGCCGCTTCGGTAGGGTCTGTCAGGTCGGCGCTGATGTAATGGAAGCGCTGAGACGATGGTTCTGAAGCACGCTCCTTTTACTGAGTTCAGCACTATTTTCAGCTACATAGCGCTTTCTGGAGCATACAGATATATATCGGAGCGCCTCTTCAAGCTTGCTAGCATTTCGAGCAACAATGATCACATTCGCTCCCTTCTCTGCTAATAATCTTCCAACAGCTTTCCCCATACCCTGAGAACCTCCTGTAATGACCACTGTCTACACCAACTCAATTAGCCTATTTCTCAAGAAGCAAATGCTGGAAGAGCTGTGTACTTTGCCAGCCACGGGAAACTGATTCTTGCTCTGGAAACCGCCCATTTTGTCGTATGTAAGGACAGACACAAAAATACACAGGCACATAGAGCTCCAGACAAGGCCAAGCGCCATGAGACCCACAACGGTGTCCAGTCGACTTTAATGATGATCACAAACGGGTCTGTCAAAAATATCGATTCTGTGGAAGCCCTAAAGTCCGCGCTTTCTCGGATTTAACAACTGACGCCGCACGAAATTTCACGTCCGTAGATTCGGACTTCACCTACATTCGCAAGATGGGAAAGAAGAGGAAAGCTAATGGACGGCCATTTGGTCGCGAAAAGCCTCGAGAGTCGAATGATGCAGACAGCAAGTTACGGATCAACACGTACGAAGATGTGGCGGATTCCGAGGATGAGTTCCATATCAATCGAGACAAAATACTGCTAGAGGAGGGTCCGGCGCAGAAGAGGCAGAGGAAGATAGAAGAAGAGGGTAAAACCTCAAAATCATTGTATCCTTTGTGTCTGATACTGATCCAGATGTAGAGGCTTTTTTTGAACTCTCAGACGAAGAAATCTTAGCATCTAGTGAGCATTTTTCCGACTACGAAGATGATCTCGACGATGCACGTGACTCCCCAGAAAGCTCGACTGGGAAAGCGAAACCTGCTAGACTTGCAAAAGGAGTTCAAGGCTCGGATTCAGAAGTTCCAGATGCGCCAGATGAAGACGAAGACGTCAGCGGCTGGGGTACCTCCAAAAGGGACTACTACAATGCAGATAGAATCGAAACCGAAGCCGATGCGCTGGAAGAGGAAGCTGAAGCCCGAAGGTTGCAGCAAAAGCAGCTTCAAGGAATGACCGAGGCTGATTATGGCTTTGACGAACTTGAATGGCGAACGGCAAGCAAGAACGTAGCAAACGGAGAGAATGATGATGGCGACAACGTTATCCGAGAAGTCTTGCCGAAGTTGCAAATTACAGATGCGATGGGTCCTGACGAACGTCTCAGGATTCTAAGAATAAGATATCCAGAGTTTGAGCCTTTGGCAAAGGAATTTATGATTCTACAAGCTGTCCATGAAGATTCAAAGACTGCCGCTACTGCTGCAATTTCTGTACAGCAGCAATTGGACGCCAAAAAAGATCAGTCTCTAGCGACAGAGCCCTCCCTCGCGCCGATTGCTGCAGTGAAACATGGTGCATTGAGCGCATACCTAGCGGCACTGTCCATGTACTTTGCATTACTCACTTCGGGCCCAGCGGACTCAGACGGCAAGCTCTGTGCCATGCCTTCAGAAGAACTCAGGGACCACGCCATCATGGAAACACTGGTACAATGCCGAGACCTCTGGGAGAAACTGAAAGACGTTGCAGTGCCAGAGATCGATGGTGAAAATGTCCCTGAAGTTGAAGGATCAAATGGTCACGCCACAAGTTTGGAAGACCATGGATTCAAGAATAATAAAAGCAAGAAGACTTTCAAAGAAGAGATGAACAACCGGCCCAAGCGGAAAAGGAAGCACAAGTCCAAGGAGCAAAAAGCAGCAGAAGCAGCGCAAGCCAAAGCAGACGCTCTCCGTGCGGAACGCCTGCGAACAACCGAAGAGGAGCTTGCTAGCCTATCGGCTCTGACAGCTCCATCCAGGCTAGCATCCAAGCCATCTAAGCCTTCCACGAAGACCACTGCAGGGGACATTGACTCCGACTCTGACTTCGGCGAACAGATAGCTCTAACGACATGGGAAGTAGCTGAAAAGGCGAAGCGCAAGAAGAGTCTACAGTTTTACACATCTCAAATCGCCCAAAAGGCGAACAAGCGCGACGCCGCTGGTCGAGATGCTGGGGGTGACGCAGACCTGCCATATCGTGAGCGGTTGAAAGACCGTCAGGCAAGATTGAACGCCGAGGCCGAGGCACGGGGTAAGAAGCTCAAGAAGAGCACCAAGGGCGAAGCTCTTGGCGACCTAAGCGATGAAGAGGATCATGCAGCAGCGCAGGATTTGCGAAACGGTAGTGGCTCTGAGGACTACTACGATCTCGTCGCCGCGCGCTCTGCTGACAAGAAGGCTGCCAAAGCCGCACTTGCCGCAGCACACGCTCAAGCCGAGAAAGAAGGTGGCATTGTACGTATAGTGGACGAGGAGGCTGCAGACGGCAAAAGAGCAATCAGCTATGCCATCGAGAAGAACAAAGGCCTTGCTCCAAGGAGAAAGAAGGATGTCAGAAATCCAAGGGTTAAGAAGAGGAAGAAGTTTGAAGATAAGAGAAAGAAGTTGGGATCGATCAGGCAAATTTACAAGGGTGGAGAAGGCAGAGGTGGGTACGGAGGCGAGAAGACGGGTATCTCGACGAGGCTTGTCAAGAGCGTGAAACTGTAGCAGTCAAGGCTGGCTTGAAATCTAGAGATACACGACGGAGGTTCCTCCAGTTGGAATTGTTCTCCTGTTGCAGAAGTTCTTCTTTTACTACCAATACTCTCATGGCGACTAGGCCATAGCCTTGCGTGGCCCTTGAGGCGATGAACCGTTTAAAGATTCTCCGGCTTCTCCAACGCTTTGAGCAATTGTAGGCTGTCCAAGCCTCAGCGAGTCCGAATAGGCACTGGGATTTCCCCGGGTCAGGCGTATCACTCTCGAAGTGAAGGTATTTGCAGACACGCGCTGGGGCGTACTTCCTCGCGGATGTAGTCGAGGTTCAATATCTAAACTCCCAGACCATTTGCCCTTAGCAAAAAGATAAGTTCGGCAAGGTCAGGTATGTGCCGTGTCTAGATTTTCCAACTCCACGAATGCTGTTCGTCTCCGTATTGTATGCCCTCTATCCAGGCTTTCATTCGCTTCGCCACATCTCCCGCCTCCTGGTCTTCCTTTAATCCGCACTCGACCAGCCTTCCCTTCCAGCTAATCTTCCTGACTGGGCTGACAACCGCAGCTGTGCCTGTACCAAACGCTTCCATCAGCCTCCCATCATCAGCTGCGCTGGCCAATTCAGCCATTGTGAATTTCCCCTCTTCGACCTCCCACCCCTCAGGCACTAGTCTTTCTCTTGCGAGATCCAAAACTGAGTCTCTCGTTACACCCGCTAATATGGTTCCATCCAGCGGAGCCGTCATTAGCTTCTTCTTCCCCGTCTCTTTATCCCGGAAGGCTGCGAAGAAGTTCATCGTACCCACTTCGGTCACATATTCCTCTTCACCAAAAAGCCACAGGTTCTGGTGAAAACCTCTCTTCGCCGCTTGTAATTGAGGTATTATACATGGCGCATAATTGGCGCCAAGTTTCATGTCGCCGACTCCTCCGGGCCAGGCTCGCACGGCATAATCGGTTGCTTCGAGGGAGACAGCGCGGAAACCTGTGGGATAGTACGGGCCGACGGGTGAGGCAATCATGTAAAGGAGGGCAGAGCCCGGAGGTCCTATACCAATCGTGCGCTGAGTGCCTATCATAGTCGGACGAAGGTAAAGCGAGTAGCCTCTCGCAGCTGGGATGAACCGTTCTTCCATCACAACAAATTTTGCTATCAAATCTATGAAGGCTTCGCCTGTGAAATTCGGGAGGGCTATACGGGCAGATGATCTGTTGAGGCGAGCCATGTTCTTTTCTGGTCTGAAAAGCCGGACTTGGCCTTCTGAGTTCTTGTAGGCTTTCATGCCCTCAAAGCACTCAAACGCGTAGTGAAAGACACATGTTGCAGGATCGAGACTGAGGTTCTGATAAGGCGTTATTCGAGGAGAGAGCCAGCCCTGGGAAGCTGTCCACTCGATTGAGAGCATATGATCTGTATACTCAACTGTCTTAGCGCAAAGTGTGGTTTTGACTGTAGGAAAGCAGTCGAGTGCTTGCCCGTAAACGTTCGCCCAAATACAAGCTCTTCAGGTGGTAAGACCCGCTTAGGCGTAGTGGTCCTAGTAATGGAAAGTGCGCTTGGATTAATATCAGGCAATTGAGCAATATCTTCCTCTTGCGACTGTATGCTGTATGGTCTTCTGCAGTACCATTGCGGTAGGACATTTTGGAGTGAACGAGGTCTGCGCATGTGCAAGCAGAACATTGAAGACCGCATAGTAGCCTCGCGAAGCATGGCAGCCAAGTTTATGCCAATGGCCCTCGGTCGTGATCCTTTTTATCGTATATGAGAGAAGGAGGTTTGATTTCTATCTTTGGGAGAAAATTAAACACTGCGAAGTCGGAGCTTTTTCCTTTAAGCCTCCGCCAACATGCCAGACCCTTGTCAACCGCTGCTGTCCGTACCGTATGCTCAACAGCTTACTACTCAATAAATATTACAGGGATCATATACTTGCGTATTTTGGGTGTGTACAGCACGGTCAAGATCTGTGTGATTCAAGCGCTGGCTATCACAGAAATGTTCAAGGATGTTTCAGAGTCAGAGGGATAACTATCGACAGCGATGATAGCATTTATTATACTTATACTCCTCGTTCATACGTCAACAGTGCTGGGATCCGATTGCAGAAATGTTCACCTCGGCGTTGAAATCTTTCACCTCCAATATCTCTGCGAATTACACGATATCAACAACACCGTCGTCAATATCAGGAGCATGGAAGGTCTACGATGGGAAAAAGAAGTCAACGGGGAAAGCCGTTTCGGTCTTCGTTTTCGAACGAAAGTCGCTGGACTCACATTCAGGAGTCCTTGGTGGTCGGTCTGGTGGGGCCTCCTTGAGAAAGCTGCATGATGAGGTTATAGCAAGGGTCAAGAAGGAGTCCAATCTCCTCGCCAGGCTGCGGCACCCTAGCATTCTCGAGCTTGCGGAACCTATAGAAGACACCCGCAATGGTGGTTTGATGTTTGCCACAGAGCCAGTGACAGCGTCTTTATCCGGCCTTCTGCAGGAGAAAGACGATCAGGAGAGAAATGGCGGAGTTGGAGGTCGGCCCAGTCGGTATGTGGTAGATGAAGCGGACGGACAAAGGCGGAGGAGAGAGTTAGAGATCGATGAGCTTGAGATCCAAAAGGGACTGCTGCAAATCGCCCAAGGTCTCGAGTTCCTGCACGAGTCCGCCGGACTGGTGCATGGCAATCTGACACCGGACGCAATATTCGTCAATGTCAAAGTACGTCTAGATTGCTCTTTTTCAGCCTCTTCATCCGCAACAAACGCTCACCCTGTGCACAGTCGGACTGGAAGATAGCAGGACTGGGATTTGCAGGCCCTCCAGACACTTCCAGCTCACAATCGACAATGGCTCCGATTTCCCTCTCTGAAGCCTTGTATCATGATCCCCGCCTGCCGCGATCCATTCAATTGGACCTTGACTATGCATCGCCCGATTTTATTTTGGATAGCAACATCTCATCTTCTGCCGATATGTTCTCGCTGGGCCTACTACTACTTGCTTTATATAATTCACCCCACACGTCTCCTCTGAAGACGAATTCTAATCTCTCCACCTACAAGAAGCTTTTCGCCTCCTCATCAACCATCCCTTCCTCAAGTAACAATTTCCTATCCTCGCGCCCACTCCCCAAAGATTTGGTATCAGCCGTGCTACCTCAACTAATCACTAGGAGGCCTGCACAGCGGATGAACGCTCGAGAATTCCAGCAGTCACGATTCTTCGATAACATTCTTGTCTCATCCATCAGATTCCTCGACGCTTTACCCGCAAAGACGCCAAATGAGAAATCACAATTCATGCGCGGCTTGCCAAAGATTTTGGAGCAATTCCCGAAATCCGTGCTTGACAAGAAAGTGCTGCCTGCCTTACTCGAAGAGACCAAGGACAAAGAGCTCCTATCTCTCCTTTTGCAGAATGTCTTCAAAATCATCAGTATCTTGCCCTCCGGCAAGCGGGCTATGACTGACAAGATTCTTCCTCAACTGCGTGAAATTTTCGTCTCTGTTGGCGGAAAAGCTGGTACGCACGAACGGGATACCGCCAAAGAAGCTGGTCTGGTTATGGTCCTAGAGAACATAAGCCTCATCTCGGGTAACTGTACCGGGAGTGAATTCAAAGCAGATGTCCTCCCAATACTGCAGCTTGGCTTGGAGTCCCCCACTCATGCGATTGTGGATAAGGCCTTAGGATGCCTTCCAATTGTTTTAGCGACTCTGGACTTTTCCACCATCAAGAACGAAGTCTTCCCAGTGGTTGCTACAGTTTTCAGCAAGACCAGTAGCCTTGGGATCAAGGTCCGTGGCCTGGAGGCTTTCGTGATTCTTTGCGGAGGCTCTACAACCGAGGAGACCAACACCGGCGACGGGCTTGATGGAGCTATGATAAGCTCAAAACAGACCAAGCGGAGCAGCAACGCTGTACTTGACAAGTATACCATCCAGGAAAAAGTCGTTCCACTTATCAAAGTGATGAAGACGAAGGAGCCTGCGGTCATGGCAGCAGCCCTTGCTGTCTTCAAACAAGTTGGTAACATAGCCGATACTGACTATCTGGCTTTGGAGGTTCTACCGGTCCTTTGGAGCTTCAGCTTGGGGCCCCTTCTCAACTTACAGCTGTTCCAAGAGTTTATGGATCTGATCAAGAAACTATCCGCTAGAATTGAGAGCGAACAGACCAGGAAACTGCGGGATCTGTCAAGCTCAAACGGAGCGCAAGACACTTCACAAACCCATAAACTCGGTTCTACGAATGGCTTCTTCGCAGCGAGTGGGACAGAAAACGTGGGCGCAAATGATTTTGAGCGGCTCGTGTTGGGGAAAGGGTCCACGACTGATTCTGACATGCTGGGCGAAGCTCAGCCTCAAGCTTTGAGACCTGGTGCTCCGACCTTTTCGTGGTCATCGCCTCCGTTGGTTGCAAGCCAAAACGGAGCAATTTCCACCTCCATAAACCCTCACACTCGTACCATTACGCCAGATCAAGCCCTCAACTCCTTCGCTACCCTCAGCCCGAAACCCAACACCAACACCATGAATAGCGGCCTCGGTTCTTTCGCACCAATGCAACCTACAATGTTACAGCCTCACGCAGCTACGCCCTCGTGGTCTTCCATCCCAAGCCAGCAGGCACCCCATCAATCGCAGCTGGGTTACCTACCGGCCCAAGCCCAGCAGCCCGTGACGCCCTTTTTCGCCTTTTCGCTCCCACCACCCCCGACATCGCCTCAGCCTTTTGGCACGCAAACGCAGAACGCGGGCTATTTCCCAACCGTGCAAGGCGGAAACAAAGGTCAAATGCCCGCGGCAAGTCAGCCAGTGCAGCAGAAGTCTGGGTTAGATAAATATGAGAGCTTGATCTGATAGGGGTAAACGGCACTACGAGCCGGAGGTGTGTACCAGTATTGGATTGGGCGTTGTGGATGGGTAAGCCTCTGGAGATCTCGGATTGATACCCAATGATGATGGTGGAAATTTGGTGCTGATTCGAACGTGTCCGCATTTGCAAAATGTCCTATCATGTTGAGGGAACGAGGTCTGATATAAATCAACAACGGTGTGACCTTGAATGCACAAGTCTCGGTTGTGCTGTCGCAAGAAGAGTGTCTATGTCTTCGCGTCTATGCTATTGACCCCTCTATTTGACCTCTATGCAACGCTATGCAAGAGATACACATGAACGCGTCCTCGCTCCTTCTATATGCTCATGTAAGTTGCCAATGTCTGGAAATACCTCCGCCAAGCGAATCATTACTCCTCTATGAATCTAAAAGTCTTGTCTGGCAAGCTTGCTACGTTTCCGTATCCTCTCACCATACTAACAACCCAGCATTAGTCGAATACTCCAAACCTGCTTCTGAGACGGTAAGAAAGACGAGCAACTCACCCTGTACAAAACAAACGGTATCGGTATGAACGCAATCGACAAGAACCCCAACGTCGAACTCGCCCACCCGACCCCCAAATTCTCGTACATGGCCGTCGCAAACAGTGGGAAGCCTGCGCCAAAGCTGCTCCTCATGAAGCCGTTGCCCGCGAGCAGGCTAGCCGCATACTCCGGGTATGCATCCGGTAGGTAGTTGAGGACGGAATTATAGAGGAGGAAGGTGCCGACGGAGAAGAAGCCGGAGCCGACGATTGGCATGATCCAGTGGATGCTGGGGCGCGCGGACCAGCCGAACCAGAAGAGGCAAACGGGGATGCAGAATCCGCCGATGAATGCTGGAGGGAGCCGTTTTTCGGGTTTGAGTTCGCCATTCTCGTTGAATTGAGGTTCGACTACTACATAGAGGTAGTAGAAGAATGGAGGGATAACAATCACTGCGCCGAGCAGGATTCCCACGAACGCCAGACCCTCTTCGCCCAGGTTGAACTTGTAAATGCCTTGGAAGACGATCGGGAATGATTCGAACCAGATGTACACGAGCCCATACATGAGGGCAATGTATAGATTCAGAACGAATACCATCGGTTGTGTGAAGTTGAGGGTGATGGGCCGGACGAGGGCGATGAGCACGATCTGGGGCGTACAAGTCAGTCGATAGGCCGTCAAGATGATTTTTCATGTGACAGAGAACCGACTTCCTTTCCCGTCATATGCTCGCTCATAATCTCTGGCTGACATCTAAGGCTTTCAATCCCCGTCAACTTCCTCAACCTCCTCGTCCTCCGATACAAGATGTTGGAAGAGCTTGTTTCGGGCAGGAAGAAGATGATTAGTGCTAGTGAGAACCCACACAGCCACATGAGCGCCCATATCGTCCATGACCAGCCATCAGCCTGGGTGGCGAAACCGCCCACCAACGGTCCGAGCACGGGTCCAAAAACAGTCGCGATACCCCACAGGACGATACCATACGCTCTCTTCTTTGGTGCAAACATATCCCCTATGCTCGCACCCCCAGTCGCCAGGGCCGGACTGCCGATAAAACCGGTCAGGAAGCGAAAGCACAACAGCATGGCAAAGTTCACCGGCAACGCCGTCGGCACCTGGAGAATGACAAATACTGCCAATGTCCCAATATATATGGGGTTTCTCCCTATCTGGGGGATTTCGCTCATGGGGGCCCAGATCATAGGTCCAAGGGCGTAGCCTGCAACGAAAAGGGTCAGGCCAAGGGTGGCCTTTGTTCGTGAGACGCCAAAGTCCTTGACGACGGTTTCTATGCCGGCGCTGTAAATGGCGGAGCCAACGTAGACCGAGAAGGTCAGGAGGCAGATTTCAAAGGTAATAAATACCTTCTTGAAAAGTGACCAGTTCAATGGCATCTGTCGCCCGCTTAGCACCCGCGACAGCCTCCGGCCCGTCCAGGAGGATTCGCACCTCTGGGTCGTTGTCGCCAAACCAAGTCACCATTGTAACGTCTCGCCCTTGTTCTGGATCGATTTTCTGCCCGGTTATTGTACTGCTGAGTTGATACTCCCCATCCCCAGCACGTGTTTGGGAAGATTCCTCCGACAGGTTTGCTCCGTTGCCGATCCCGTTGGCAGGGCTTTGTGTTTCGCTGACTCGAGCACTCTTACGTTCGTGCTTCTCTTCTGGGGATCCGTCCTCTGGATGGCCATAAAGCGCCATATTCTTGGTTTGTTTGCGGTCGAGATATTGTTTCCATAATGAGGGATCTTTCTCTTCTGCATATTGGAAGAGTCTGGCCTTGGTCATGAAACGCACTGCATTTCCAAAGACGGTGTCACGAAGTAACTCGGACATTGAGGCGCAGTGGGCCGTGGGCCGTGGGTCAAGTGTTCAGTGGTGGCAAGATGATGGAGGGATTGGAAGCCGATAGGGGCAAAGGATGAAGGGGGCAATAGCAGAGGGGGGGATTTGCAGGGAAAGAGAATGTGGATGATATACAAGAGGAGGGATGCATATGAGATGTTGTTGTAATCAGATTCTGTATTCATATGTGTTCGTATAGCAAGCAATGCTCTGAATTTGGAATTAATAATAATCATATAAGATATCCCGACTCCCGACTCCGACTGTCTCCGTTGCCCTTGGCCAGAGAGAGTTTGATGATCATGGTGTGTACAATGTGTCAATTTGACTACTAGAACTGATGTCATCCACATGAATTTGATCAGTGGACAAGTAGATCAGTAAAGAATAATAGTGCATTCCCTACAGTTATAGGCTTTTTGGGCAACTGACCTCGCTGCCCTCCCTTACCGGAAGCGATTTGGTACGAAAGAAGCCAGAGCATCAGTATTTTCTGACTTTGCCAACTTTGCCGAGTCTTGTTCCATGACGCCATCCCGCAGCGCTTGCAACCACAAGCAAAGAGAACGAAAAGAGACGCCAAGGATTTTGACGACAGATGGCCGAAACGTAGAGTTTAGAGGTCCGAGGTTGGCCACGCCAAGTCTGGCTTCGAGAGTGTGACAGATATCAGGACCTTTACCCGCAGTCCTGTAGAGCAAGAGATAAGGCGAGCTTACAAGCTTGAACAAGGCCTCGAGCTTCTGAAGCATCGGCGTACGTGCACAAACGGTAGATATCTCTTCGGAAGCCTGTGTCTAGCGTTTCTCCAGTCGTCCCCGTTCATCCAGGTCTCACCAGGAATACTGGACCAGGCTAATATCGAGTGTGTCCCACTCGATATTGCTCCATGATCCACATATACTGATATCTGGCCAGTATGTCCGCTATCGAAGGGGATGGCTAACCCGGTCGGTGAATTGGGTGAGAGCGGAAGACTGGAAGCCGAATCAGTCAGCAGCCTCGGTATGGACCAAAGACACTCTGGCAACGTGCTGTCTGTTTTCACGAGGAGTCTGAGGGTTTTTAGCGTCGCTGGGCTTCAAGCTCGGCACAATCGCTCCTGTCCAATCCACTTTAATCTGAAATAAGCCTATTGCATTCTTGCTCTCCTTCGATGCTTAGGGTGTAATTGAAAAATCATAGCACTTCCTCCATCTCCGTAATGATAGCTCAAGAGCCTCCAGATAGCAGGCCATGTCGTTTGTTTTCATTTGTAGTTCGTTGGGTACCCAGAGTTCATTGACGTTCTACCTTGCCTGTTGATGGATGAACGACTTCCCCGTAGCTTGATGTGCGCTGTAGGGCCAGCTCAGAGCTTCGACGATCCCTTCGGCCGTTCCAGAACCCTTGTCTGATTTCTGAAAATTTTGACGAGCTGCCGTACTGCCAGATCCAACATCACGTCTTCGGAGCCACCTGGAATACGAGCACCGGGCACATCGCGATATATCCTCTCCGCCATTTCACCCTTTCCCGTCGTCGTAAATCCATTGCCCCCGAATAGTAAGACTGCACATCTGGCACATTCATCCAGTACAATGCCAGCCTGTGCTTTCGCCATGGCTGTCAGACCGCCCAATTCCGCATCCGCCTCTTCTTTCTTCAACTTGGTCATCTGGTAGACGAATTGCTCCACCCAGGCCCATTGACTCTCTAACAGGGCCCCGGCCTTCGCAAGTCTGTGCCTCACAACCGCTTGCTCCATTAGAACCTTCCCAAATGCCTCCCTCTGTAAACAATACTCGAAAGCTGCACTCAGTGCCACCCTCGCCTGTCTCGTAGTGCCAATAGCGATTGTCAAGCGCTCGTGGTTGAAGTTTGTCATAATGTATCTCATGCCTTGCCCTTCTTGACCGATGAGATTCGAAACGGGGACTTTGACATCGGATAGCTCAATAAAGGTAGTGCCGCTGGTCAAAAGTCCGCTGACTTTCAGGCGGCGCATGCTAACCCCAGGGAAATCAAGAAGAGGTACGACAACGAGAGACAAGCCAGCAGGACCGGGACCAGATGTACGAACGGCCATGGTGCAGTAATGCGACCATATTCCGTTGGTAATCCATTTCTTCGTCCCGTTGATCACATAGTGCTTCCCATCTACCGTCTTCTCGGCCATCGTCTCAATGCCAGCCACGTCACTGCCCGCCCCAGGCTCAGTAATAGCAATGCACGTCCTCTTTTCCCCCAGTAGAAGCTCGGGCAAGTATCTCTCTTGTATTTCTTGACTGCCGAATTTCAACAAGGGAGGTACACCAAAAGCCATGCCAGTCGTGAGACTGGCTCCAGGCCCCATCAGTCCATTCCGTGACATTTCGTCGCAGTAGATCGCAGTGTGGATGTAATCCCATTCTTCGACCTTTACTACTCCGAGTATGTCATGTATGCCTAATCTTTTCAGCCATTGGACTGGTAGTGGTGCTGTCAAACTCGGGATAAGCATGTTTGCTTGCGCAAACTTCCGGAAGACACTGGGAGGAACCATCTCCTCCCGCTCCCACTCGAGGGCATACTGGTGGAGGTTCTCTGTGACGAAGGCTCGGCATGCCTTCTGCCAACGGAAATGGGATGGCGTATAGTAGGGCGATGGGAGCCCGCACAGGTACGGCGGTTCGGAAAAAGGGACAGGGCGAGTCATGTTGGTCGATTCTTCAAAGACCGGAGTATGTATACGGTTATACGTATCAGATGATAAGCTTGATGGCCTAGTAATCTCTGGGTAGGTCGCAACGACTCGGACTTCTTGAAGGGAGCCTCCAGTAGAGGTGTAGACGAGAGTGGAAGTCGTCTAATAAAAAGCAGCGAAAAATAAGAACAAACTTAAAGAGAGGACTGAAAATCGAGCCAAATACAACATCTTGTAGATTTATTATGATTAATGTACAGACATCTTCGGATATAGCAACCCATCATATATGAGACCTCCATATACCTGCGATATCGAAACATCAAAGCATATTGGCCAGTAGACCAGGGTATCAGACATGAAAGGTTCGCTCGATCCAAAGGAACTCCACCGCTCTCGTCAAGGCGAGTATAAAAGCCCTGCTTGTATCCGCGAGAGCGGTCATACCGCGTTCGACACTCTCCTATCGATACCTCCTTTCCCTTTCACGACTCGATTCCAATCGGACCACTCCTGTGCCATCTCCATTAGGACATTACCCATTACACCAGCCGAAGCCATCAACCCGTGTCCTTCACCTTCCAACACCCGAACTTCACATCTCCTCATCATTTGGCCCAGCCATTTGACATTTTCCACAGGAACTCTACTATCCTTGCTGCCATGGTGGATGACCACAGACCTCGTGATATCGACATATCTGAAGCCGATTGGCTGGCGCCGTTCAAGGCAGACCAGTAAATCAACCGCTGGGTTGGTCCCAGTCGTTGCGGCGCCCCAGATAGCTTCTGTTAGTCGAGCGTCATATGCCGATCGCTGCTCTTTCTCGCTTTTGACAGTAGAGATTTCATTTGTTGGAGTCAAGACACGACGAATAGGGGGGCGGTTCTCCTTGGAAAGGTCTACCATTTCACTATTACGAAATTTAGGAGACGAAGAGTCATCCCGGTCATCACCAATTGCAGACTGAATGTCAGGTGCTGTTGCTCCACCCCAAATAAAGCTCTTGCGCTTGGAGTGGCGAGGCGATTTGGGGAGGCTGGTGGTGACACTTGCGCTCGTGGCGCTGAGGAAAGTCGAGTTCGCAGCTTTGAGGAACGTCGTGGGTAAAGACCGTAGGAAACGCTGCGAGTAAGGAAGAGATCTTGCTGGCGAAGAGTCCTGCCGAGCACCAACCTCGTTCATCTGAGATGGTGGAATCCAGGGAGCGAGTAAATGTACTCGGCAACGGATATGTTGGGGCATCCGTAGCGCGGTAGCTAAAGCGTATATAGCACCCGCAGAATGGGCCAAGATTGAGAACTTTGTAATGTTCAGATGCTGGCAAATGGCTCGCACATCGTCGGGCCAGCCCAACGGTGTGTCCAGGCCATCCATGTGAGACTCGCTGCCTCCGATTCCTGGACGATCAGGTGTCACAAGTCGAAGCTTCAGTGTAGATGCCAATTCATCGTAGAATGCCGTGATGAACCTTGTCAGACCCATTCCGACGCAACAGAAGATCACTGAGCCTTCTGGATCCCCTACTTCAGAAAAAGATATTACCCGCCCTGTCTGCGGATCGCTGATCGTTTGTGACAGCCTGGAAGAATGAAGATACTCCTCGACCGCACCATTCATGAGGTCAGTTTGACCAGTCTGGTAAGACGTGGTGCGCTTGGTCTCCAACAAGTTGTTAGAGCCCGTTCTGCGTTCCTCAGCGTGGGCGGGACTCATAGATCGAGAGAAACGCTTCAAGAGACGAGAATTAGATCTCTTTGGTAGAGCAAGCGATGACCTTTTTCCGTCATCTCTAGAAACCCCTGAATAATCTGTTCTGATCACTGACTTGGCTTCCACAGAGCGGGCTTGGACTACATTATCTCTATTGATCCTTTGCGCGATGGCCGGTGCGGGGGCGCCTTTCTCGGTATCGTCCAGAAGCTCGCTCTCGCGGACCTCGACTGCATCGGTCTCTTTCGATACCAGGGCGCAAAAAGATGTTGTGAGGGGGCCGACTGGGCCTGCAGAAGGAGGAGTCCGATCTGGCGTTTGTGGGGCTGAGATAAACTCCGCTGGGGTCTCCATTGAATTTCGCTCTCTTTCTAACTTCTGGTCCTTGAGCTCTTTGATTCTGCGATTCACCAAATCGTCTCCTAGCTCATCAGGCACTTCGTGGAGCGCTTGCTCTTGGGAATCTGGTTGATTATCCAATACCAGCTTGTTGGGCTCCATACTACTGCTGCCCTCAGATAACTGAGATCTGCACCTGTGACAAGATGGGCTCAATCGTTGGCTGTGGCGCATGGATGATTTACGGGTGGGAATGCAATCCTCGTTGGGTATGCTGTATTTCTTTTTGTTGCCGCTGGGCTCGCCATACGTTCCCTCTGGATGTTGGTGTAGCCTCCCTCGAGACCCGTTTGACTGCACAGAGGATGCTCGAGTCGGTATATCGTCTGGCGTCACGCTACTCAGCGCGCTTCGTTTCGCCACCGTCAGCTTATCTGGTCCGGGTGATCCTTGAATTGTAGGCCCTACCATGAGCCTCTCGCGAGTACGCTTCCCTTCAGACGCAGGCTTCTGGATAGCGAGGCTGTTGGACTGACGCAACGACTCGGTGGAAGCCTTCAAGCCTAAGCGGGAACTCGTGAAACTCTTAAGGCTCCTTCGGTCGTCACTTTTGTCTGAATTGGTGATTGCGATTGAAGATCTTGGCTCGATGCTAAGATTCCCAATACTATATCCGCCTTCCGAGTCATAGAGATCGGGGGGCTCATTCACATCTTCTCGTAGCGAGTTGTCCGATGAGATGCGCCTGGGTGGCCAGCCTCTAATTGAAAAGCAATCGGGATGTAGGAAGTATTTCTCGTGCGCCACGTGAGAGCTCTCGCGTACATCAAAGGTTGTCCCCAATCCGAGGAGAGTTGGTCGCACTGAGTCGCCTTGAGGAACGAGACTGGTGGGACCGGTGCTTAAAGGAAACTCGGCTTGCCATGGACGCGGCGATGCTGGCGTTGACTGAGAACTAGCTATGCTGGGCAGGGAGCCGAAGCGGTGTTCTTTTGGTGATGAGATAGCAGACAGGGTCTCTATCAGGGATGATATGACCTCCGTCGATGCTGGCTTGACAACGACGTGATTCGATGTTCGTCGCTTAACATCGTGGTGAGAGGCAGTAGGAAGAGAGCGTCTCCGTCGTCCTTGCTTGGATTTAGGGTTTGAGGCGGTCCTCGCTGAGGTTCTCTGCGGAATGACGGGTCCAACACATGAGTCAAACATGGCGAATATAAGATCGGCGGTGTTAAAATGGACGGCAAGATCAGCGCATGTTAAATGCAAGGGCGGCTGGTGGTCTGGTTGTCCGGCAGCTTAGTAGGGTTGATGTCCGAGCAGTAGTACTTAGAAAATTAGATGATACTTGTATTAGAGGGCGAGTGATCTAGCAGGGAAGTTTTCCGAGATCCGTCCCTGAATCGAAAGGCGTAGCTTGAACATAAGCACCCAGTACGAAGTAGAAGTACTCCGTACTGTCGAGCAGGCTCTAAATGGGGACGTGAATGGGAAATTGATGCATGGCGCGCATGTCGTAGCCCGGCGGATGATTAGTTTTGCCCTTCAAAGTATATCAGTGTGGCTGCGGTAAAGTATATAGCACAAGGACCAAGGGTTGCTAGCTGCGCGTAGTCTTAAGATCATGTGATTGACAGGATCCACATAGGATTATGAGCAAGATCACACGCAAACGCGAAAGGATGGAATAATGAATTGAGATAAGAAGGAGGTTCTTGACATGTAAACGAAGGTATATTATAGTCATAACGATATCTGTGGTGACCGCGAAAGGACCTTGGAGTATCAAATATACAGAAGTACGAGGCTGCACTCAGTAATCAAGTGGCTTAATTTTAGATCAAAGTAAGAGGTACTTCGTAAATGCGGCCCCCACAGAAACGGCTTGTCACATCCACATCCGCATGCTGGACTCCGTCAACCTCCGAACTGCCTGCATGAACCGGCCTTCTACTTCGTACTCTGCCAACTCCGTAGTGCTGTCCGACCCAATGTGCAGTCACTCGGTACTACTAATCTTGTATATGCCATCTGTTACTTGGAGGAGAAAGGGAATCTATGTGTGCATATCAGAGCTCACCTTTCTAATGTTTTGATTGGCTAATCTCAACGTCTATGTTTTTGGAGCTAGGCCCGCGCGAGCCCTAAGCGCCTGAATGGTACCTTATAGCCTTGGTAGGTAGCGCTTGAGCTTGAGCTTGAGCTCCCTAACACCTCAACACGAAACTCCATCGTACATACCTACCTGGGGCGAGAATCATGAACTTGCTCCCGCTCGTCCGTGAACCATCGGTGCTCGACAAGGCATGGATGGCCATTCAATATCCGTGGGATTTGCTTCGCAATCCCATGCAAGCAGTGCTATCCGTCCCCGCACTTTCTTTTCTCGTCATACCCGCCTTCTCCAGCTATGGCACCACCCTCAATCTTCTCTTCTTCACCATGACCTGGGCCATCTTGATCAAGACCAATAACCCACTTCACGTTGAGATCCTTGGGACCTTGGGCATCCGCCTCCTCTTTTACATCATTCCATCCCTGACCTTCCTGGCTTTTGACAGCGCTACACCGGCACTAGCTGTGAGAATCAAGGAGCATGGAGATACTGCGCTGCCAATGAGTGCGGAGAATGGAGGCAAGAAAGGTCGATGGTGGAAGGTTGCGCTTGTCAGCTTGGGAAATGTAATATCCGGTATCACGTTACAAACTGGAACTGAGCTTCTCTTTACCCAAGTATTGCATCTCCAGAGCGTCTTGAAACTGAGCACTGGGCTGCCGATGCCATGGGGTATCGCGAAAGACTTGATCCTCGGCCTGCTCCTTCGCGAGGTACGCTCCCTCGTTTGTGTACAGGTGCTGAGATAAGCGCGCTGACGAAGTAGGTGATGACTTACGTCTTCCATCGATACGGGCTTCACTCTGAGCAATCGCCCCTCACCAAAACGCACGCCAATTGGCAACACACAGTCCCCGCGCCATTCTCTCTAGTTGCCCACTACGATCATCCCATTGCCTACCTCATCCATGTATTTCTACCTACCTACTTGCCCGCCGTACTGTTCCGCTTCCACCTCCTTACGTACCTCCTCTTTCTTGCTGTTATATCCCTTGAGGAAACATTCGCCTACAGCGGATACAATGTGCTTCCAAGCGCGTTCGTTCTCGGTGGCATAGCGAGGAGGCAGGAAAAGCATATCATGGGCGGTGGAAATGGTAATTATGGATGTTTCGGTCTTGTGGATCTCGCAATGGGAACTAGCATTGGCGAGGATTTGATGGATGATGTTATGGACGAAGCGGAGGGGGAACAGGTGGCGAAGAAAACCAAGCGGAAAGTGAAGGGGGCAGGAAAGAAGGTCCTGAAAAACATGCCCAAGAAGAAGGAAGACGATAGGGAAAGTGAAGAAGAAAATGGGAAAGGAGGAGCGGCGGAGACAGAAGAAGCAGAAGCAGACGAGGAAAACGAAGAGGAAGAGGAAGAGGAAGAGGAAGACGTAGCTCCAAACCCAAAGACGAAGGGCAGCGGCGTAAATGTGAACGGAAAGAAGGGAGCTAATACTCATGAGGAGGATGCCGCCGCGATTTCCCCGGAGGAAAACAACCAAAGTCCTGGGAAGAAGCCGTCGAGGACACGAAGGAAGGAGAAAAAGAGCAGTGGGGAAGACGCGGAAGCGGGAGGGCAGGACGAGGAAAGCAAGACTGAGGAGGAGAGGTCGAAGCCAAAGGCAAGAGGCGTGGCGAGGAAGGGCAGCCAGAAGAGCAAGACTGCCGGCCGACCAAGGAAGCGCAGCGAAGATAACAATGAATAGCTTTGGGATGGTTATGCTTTTGACACAAGCTTTGGCCACGTTGGATGTTGGTCCATATTGGTGTTTCATGGCTGGCATTTTGTATTGGAGATACCCCTTCAGATTTTCCGACCTACATGTAGCAAACAGGGGGGAACGTACCTTCTCTTAATTGAATCTGCTCCTGGCTTTCTGGTTGGGGGCTCAAGAATGAAGATATCAAGGGACCCGACGGAACTGAACGATTTAGTATTTTGGTTTAGCTTGATACAAAAGCTCATGCGCATTGGGCGCAACAGCTCCATTCGCTACATGGAATCAGGCTGTTCAATGGACCCGTAACCACCAAATGCCACCATCCTTCCTCCTCCCATCATCCCCCTTCAACCCCGTCTAAAACTTCATTGCGTGGGGCCTGTCTCCCTTTCGTAGACTGAATGAACTTCCGAGGTATTCTATCAGATGTGGCTCCTTCTTGATGTTCGTTAGTAGGGCGTGGTCGACAGCCTTCTGGTCGCTGGCGCGAGCGGAGGCGACCTTCTTCTTCTAAAGCAGCATCCAAGTCAGCGACCGACCGTCCTCTTTAGCGGTCAATTGGCTGGCACAGCTCTCATTTACCTCAGGTTTCTCTCCTTGCGCAAAGAACTGATCTTCACCCTTTTTATTCTCCGCCTTGTCCCGGGTGAAGTAGCCCTCTTCCCCAACTTTTTCCACCACCTTCTCATCAATCCCCTTCAGGTCCACCTTCGAACTCGTAGCGATGACGTATCTGGCGTTGACTCGTCGTAATGGGACGCCGTTGACCTTGAAGGGACCGGTAACCAAGAGAACCCCTTGGGGCAAGTGCTTAAGGAGGATGACGCGTTTGCCGCGGAAACGGCCAGCAAGGAGAATTAGAACGCTGCCTGGTTGGAGGGTAGAGCGAGAGCGGGCGGGGTGGATCGATTTGCGGACCTGATGGGTAGGGTTTTAGCAAATGAAATCCCGAGAGCTGATCATGTTCTGGGGGTATGGAATGATTGAGGCCGGACTATGGGCATCTCGCAAGTCCCATTGATAGCTGTACCACAAAGCCATCTTGTCTATAGATGGCCATTTGCATTGGATTAAACTTGCTTCACATACCTTCTTCGGCTTTGCCTCGTCCTCCGCAGGGTAGAACTTCTTGGCCTTCTGTGTGTGGTGAGGTATTGAGCGCTCGCTCTTGCCGAACTTCTTCGTCTTATGTTCAGGCTTGGAGGCTTCTTGCTTGGTCGACATGATGATTGTGGCGAAAGAGAGTGGGAAGGCTGGCAGGCGACGCGATGGGTGGGGATGTCGATGGTTGAGTGTTCGATGTTCCTCTTTGGTTGTGGAAGCTCGCTTAATTCATTACTGAGCTTGGCGCCAGTCGTACTTGAGCCGGGGTTTTTCCGGCTCTCAATGTTTGGAGCTCGATGCTAAACTCATTCTGGATCTTAACAATCTGCTTGTCCTCCATGCTCTCAGCTCCTATAGTCGAGAATTTTGGAATTTGATAGGCATAATGTCCATATCGCCCTTAATCACGTTCAAGGCTGGAATTTGTGATTTCGATGTGAGTCGTAAAAATATCATTTCTCCTTTCTCTCCTTGATTACGCACCAACAAGATCATAAGTACTTTTCAATGGCTTTCTGATGAAGGATTGCAGACAAGCTCATCTACTCCCAATATCATCCCTAAGCCCACCCCGGGCTACCTCTATCTCTACGAAGAAGATGAGCTTATCCACTTTTGCTGGCGGCCTCGCTCCGCGCCAATGAGCCAACCTGAACTCGACCTTGTCATGGTTCCTGGCGATGGTAACTTCGTACCATATTATGAAAAAGAGTCTCGGTCAGCTTCAAATCCGAAGTCTCCCACCACCGGCAGAGTATTCGTCCTCAAGTTCCAATCAAGCAGTACCCGGCATCTGTTCTGGCTACAGTCCAAGAGCCAACATGTCCAAGGAGACCGTGCTTGGTTCAGTCCGCGCGACCAGAAAATTGGACAGATGGTGGATCGGATCCTGCAAGGAGACGAGGTCAACGTGCAGGAAGAATATGCAAATGTCTCAAGTGGTCATGGAGGAGATGGGGATGATGAGGCTATGGAAGACGTAGGTTCAACGAGCCACGGTGACATACAAGGCAACATTGGGAGCGGGGATCCGTTTATGGGCGATACTGGGAATGAGGGGGAAGAGTCAAGAGAGGGTGGTGCAGATGGAGGACGAGCGTAGGTGCCGCCGCTTTCATCATCTCGCGTTGGGTTCATGAGATATGATTAGATGATCCGTACAGTGTCCGTGGCTACATCTATGGACAAAAGCATGATTAGCTCCATACTGCTCTTACTTGCCAAACGATGTACCCAGAGGAATGCATAGCAGAAGCTTCATCAAGCCTACGACCTTTTAGCCTCGCTCGCATCGAGTAATATTAAATCGAACATGGCTAATTTGATGTTGTCAGCGCGGCCATGCCCTTGGACGATGCAGCGATTGCTGTGCAGAACTTTTTGCGGTCCATGCAAGGGAACCAGGTGCTAAGCAATCATTCGCAACCCAAAGGCAAAATTTTCACTACTTTACCCGATTTACTGCCATCCTCTACGACGATACCTGTCATTGATTCTGCAGATCCGGCGTTTATCGACAATCTTCTCAGCCACATACCACCCGTCCTATTGTTACTCAGTCAAGGAGCCGATAACATGTCATCCGTCGAACCTAATTCAGAGACTGCAAAAGCAGCCATAGAGACGTTGAATCTGGAACAGAAGCGGGAAATATTAGAAAGGGTTCTTCGCTCACCTCAATTTTCGCAAAGCTTAGGAAGTCTGACTGCGGCGTTGCTGGATGGGGGTTTGCCAAGTATCAGCGAAGCTTTGAAGATTCCTGTAGAGAATGGCGGCTTTAATACGCGAAGTGGTATACCTCTAGGAGGTGGAGAAGCCGTAGAAGCTTTCTTGAAAGGGGTAAAAGCGTCTGTAGAAAGAAAGGACGACGTTGAAGAGGGAAGAATGGATACTGATTGAAGTGCTTCACGAGGACCGGAACTCGCACTGTACAAATTCGAGCATCAGTGAGCATAGCGGGGATTCTATGTAGTGCAGAGCAAACATGGATTGCTTTGAGCCAATATAATCCAATGAAAATTAGTAGACGGTGAACTTGATGGATGAGTGGATCCAGAGTGAAATGTAGGCGTCTCGATTTGGACTAGCGTTTTGTTCTTGCAGTTCCCGTGATAGCTTTGGGACGCGATCAGATAAACGCCCGTTTTTCCGCCAAAGCAAAGCTCTCTAACCACGCAGCAGTCATTGAACTTGCCCTCTGAATTTACACGAATTCTGTGCTATACCGGTATCTACATGCTCACTTCAACAAAATTCAGCGATCCTTCGGAAGGTGTTGTGAGCTGTCCAAATGATGAACAAGATTTCAAAAGTTCAGTAATTCTCCTCGATTGTCATCTACGAGCGATGAGCTAGGCCGAGGAGCTTCGACAGCCATGACTCCGCAAGCATTTATTTCAAGCTATGCTCCCCGCCTTCGAACTTATGGAAATTCCTTACTCACCCCCGTCATCCCTCAAACCACCACTCAAAATGCTCCCGTGTCCCGGACTACGAAGCGTGGCACCATAGCTATCAATTACGCTGAGAATGAATATGATGATGATGACATCTTTGAGGATAGTGAAGGTCCAAGACGGCATACAGGCTTACGAAGCAGAAGAGATGACCCTAGTCAGGCTAATAAGGAAGGGCTTGCAGAGAAACTTGGGAGAGAAATACATGCGCCAGTCGAGGTTCAGGGAATATGGAGAGATTGGATGGGGAAGCTGAGATCTGTGAAGTGAGCACCAAGGCGGTGTACAATGATGTGGTACAGACAAGCTCACGCTTCCCGCAGGACAGATAAACAACTCCATGCGCCGACAGCACTACCTCTGACCCTCATACCTATCCGAATTGACCTCGACATACCTCCATATACACCTCATCCTGCCCTTCCGCTTCCACCAGAATATCACACTTTGAACATCAATCCAGCCCTGCCCGCTTACAGGACGCCTGAGCCGACACCGGCGTATCGACTGAAAGATATCTTCCTATGGAATCTGCATGAGACATTGATCACACCCGATCAGTTCGCTACCATCCTCATCCATGACCTTGACCTCCCAAATGGAGCGGGGCTGGCTTTGCAAGTCAGCAAGCAGATCCGAGAACAGCTAGAAGAATACGCAGGCGTCGCACTGCATCCTCTATTTCACTCCACAGACACCGGTGCCAGCAATGGTAACGGGCTTAAAGCAATGCAAGCTGCGACATCTCGGGACCAATCATCCACACCGGTTCCCGCAGGTCCCAGCACACCTAGAACAAACGGCGCTGACGGCATCACTGGACAAGCCTCACCAGCCAAGCATCCTCCAAACGACATCACAGCCACCGCGTCCTCACATCCCGGTTCTACATCTAACGACGAAAATGACCCTGATGATACATACCGCTGCATAGTAACACTCAATATCAATCTACAGAACAAGCTGTACACCGACAAATTTGAATGGTCATTGCTTCACCCAGTGGGGGTCGCTGAGCGATTCGCAAAACAAACATGCGCCGATATCGGCCTTTCTGGCGAATGGGTACCTGCTATGGCTCATGCCATATACGAGGCCGTACTACGCTTGAAGAAAGAGGCTTGCGAAAACGGCGGCTTAGTGGGCGCGATGAACGGTTATGGTGGGGGTATCGATAACATGGCCGCCAGCTCCGCAGAGGCCGGATGGCGCTATGACAATGAACACTTGGGAGATGAGTGGGAGCCGAAGCTCGAACGGCTATCGAAAGAGGAGATTGAAAAGCGGGAGGGCGATCGAGAGAGACAGCTTCGGAGACTGAGGAGAGAGACTGCACGATTCTCAAGTACTACGAACATGGCAGGGGGAATGCCGACGCAGCCAAGCGGGTATGGTAATCAAGGGGATGGCGATGAGACGCCTGCGATGGGGAGAGGGGAGCGAAGTAAAAAGAAGAGACGATTCAGGAGCTTGAGTCCAGCAGGAAGGGCGACTCCAGATGTGGGCAACGCGGGGTATGGCGGCGGCGGAGCTGGTAGCCTCAACGAATGGTACGTTCTCCCGAGGCTCTGAGTCAAGAATCCCTTTTTGTGCTAACGTAAGTCTTGCAGGGAGAGGACGACGTGGAGGTGTTCGCACTGTTTGGTGCACGGTTCTGCAGTCTGGGCTGTGAGAGACGGACCAAACGGGCCCAGGGTAAGTTGATCTTCGCATCGATGGTTGGTTGATAGCTCATGTGGTCACAGTCGTTATGCAGCAACTGCGGCCTTGCATACGAGCGAGACAAACGACTCCCGCCCTGGGCGAAGAATCTGCATTATGCCGATATCCCAGCTGGGCGGTGACAAAGACCGTGGTAAAGTGACAATTTGGGTCTAAATAGAACCAAGATTCCAAAAGAAAAGGCGTTTTATGGTTGGCAGATGAAAGACAAATGTATGGCGTTTTACGGAACAGGAGCCGGCCACATTGAATCAAAGATTGAAATAATCACGATGTGGATGTACGATAGTTCTCAAGGTAAGGAGGGTTACAGCCAGCCTGAAGATAGACGTCAACGCGAAGCGCCTACGGGTACGCAATCAGAAAAGCTGAAAGTCTGAGGCCGCGAAATTCGCCTGTTTCCACATCGACTCTTAGTATGGACTGACTGCTTCAAGAAGATTGTTGGACAGTGGAAAGCGCTCGTTGATGCTTTCGAGGTCGCAATCTTGAGGATCTGTACCGTTTTACCTTGCCTGACTAATTGCTGCTCGGTTCGGCTCATTGCATGTTCAAAGGTCTCATTACATAGCTCCATTTCCCACATCATGCTTCGACCTTGGCCTTCTTAGGCAGCGTCATCTGAGACTCTACGGGCTCCTGTCCTTTACATTAGTGTCTGCTTGGACGAGCATTCATGAGCGTGACGACAACTTACAGAGTCAGCCCTTCGCTTCCTTTCAGCCAATGGTGCGTCAACCTTGGAGTCATCCTTCCTTACATCCCTCTTGCCATTGAAGACGACAACGTTCTTACTGCCTATGATGTTGACACCCGCCTGGATGATGACATTGAGATTTACATTCGCCGTGGCTGTGGCCTTGTCCTCCCCCTGTCCCATTGGCTGAAGTATACCGCGGAAGGACTCCTTGATCATGAACGTTTGCTCCGTGGATGAGGGCGAAGCGAGGGCAACATTGTTGCAATGACCCATGATACGCGTCGAGGCGTCGACGGTGATGTTTTGCTGGATTGGCTGCTGGCGCACGGGTTTGACTGTTGCGGGCCTCGGAGGTGCCGATGGGGCTCTGTGTGCGTTGGAGGTTGTGGACAGAAGGGTGTGGAGAAGGGCTCGGGTTTGGGCGGGGGTAAGGGTGGGTGGTGTGGTGTTGGTGCTGGTAAGTGGTACTGCCATGTGGAGAGGATGCAGGTGAGAGAAGAGGAAGTCGGACGGTCTGGGGAGGTGGCAAGAGAGAGTAGGAGTGACGCAAGGAATCTTGCAATGAGAGTGATATACCTTTCGATTTATACCTTTCGATACTGAGTGTACCTGGAAGGGACTGGATGTATCGGTGGAAGAATGGGTGGGAGAAGGGTTGGCAGTCTGTATAATGGAAAGGGCAGAAAGGCTTGTATAAATAGGTAAATAAGACGGGTAAACAGGCTGGGGGAGTTGTCAATAGAATTTGCATAGATATAAAAATTCCAGTCGGGAAAGTGCTAAGTAGGTAACGTATGTATTCTAAAGTAAGAGGCCGCAGGATGTGCGGGTGAGCTTGATATTGTCCTCAATAACTACCTTATTGACAAGCTCCCTTGCCCAGGGACACAGCTCGGCTGAACTTGCTTTCATACATTACGCACAATCAGTATCATACACTAGTAGCTCGTAATCATCAAGTAACCAAACTCCATTTGCCTGTTTGCAAGGCAAAATGCTTACTTTATTGTTGTTTACCATTGTCACATCAGACAGGTTTTTATTGATTCTATTGACGACTGTTCTTAGACAGCTTCTGCCGAGTTAGTGCGGGATAATTGACGCTAGCGGTTTTCTATTTTTCCATTCCTATTGTTATCTCCCTTTACTATTGTCATGGCGGATAGAACCCATTCGGGACAGACGATTCACATCTCACCCGCCTCTCAAATTTTTCATGTCCACAGCCGACACGTTCCATCTGCGCCCGCGCTCACAAGCCACGGCTGGGTAGGGTGCCAGTCCAGATCCAAAACCCCTAATTCCTTCTTCACAGTGTGACCTCTGAGCACCTTCAGCGGCACAATGCTCGCATTCTCCATCATGTCTCCGACTACCTTCCCGTGGAAGATTTGCAAACTTCCGTCGTCGGATGCATCTGCGAAAAGCGGTAGTCCGCCTTGGTGAAATCTGACGCCTCTGATGGCCTTCTTGTGATAACGTAACGTCTTGAATGGACGGACCGAGAGGTCCAGGTCATGCCAGAGGAGTCTCCGATCATAGGTACCCACTATCAAATTGTCCCCGCCTGGATGCACATCGAATGATGATATCCATCTCGCTCCTGGCTGGATGATCTTGAGTAGCTCCTGCTTTGAAAGGTCATAAGAGCGAATATAACGTTGCGTAGCAACAAAGAAAATAGGTTGTGACGGGTGAAACGACGCCGATTGAGCAAGCCCTTTCAGTTTTCGGAATGGAAGTTGCGTGAGATGCTTCGATACCGTGTGAATGGCGACCGCGCTGCTTTGAGCCTGTGGACAAACCGTACTGAGGTATTCACCTCGGCGGTGCCAAGATATGACTTTGACCGTTTTCTGTAGACTGAACTTGACCAGCACACCTTCATCCTCGAGGCGGCTTCCCGGGCGGGTCCATTGGGTGGCAGACTGCTTTTGTGCAGTATTTGTTGCGCCATTCGCAGCGTATCCCCAACCCGCATCAAGAACCTCTCGGCCCCTAGTCTCGATCTCAGGATCTCCAATAGGTGGCACTATCAAGTAGACATCTTCGCCGATTGCGGCAGAGAGGACGGCTGCTTCAATGCCGGGTCTCCATCGGACGACGTTGACCGCCTCTTCCTTACCTAACCTGACCGACCATATCTGACGGCCAGTCAAAAGTTCCCATACCTTGACCGTAGCGTCATCACCGCCGCTCGCCAACCAAGTTCCTGAAGGATCCACAGCCAAGCTGCGTACGCGACCATCGTGGCCACGGAATAAGGTTGCGCAAGTGGTGGGAAATGGCCTTAGCTCCTCCAGGCTTGGTAATTGGGGAAGCAGAGACTCGGGATCGATGTTCAACTTACTCCTGCGTATTCTGGGTGCCAGATAGAGGTCCAGGCATCTTTCGAATTTTTCCTTGATCAATTTCTCGTAGCCTGGCACTTTCCGCAACGCGTCGTGGTTTGTAGGCAAAAATTCCTTATCTCTTTCTTCTTCATCTGCTTCCTCCCAAGCCTTCTTCTCATTTTGGTCAGGAAGGTACTCCGGTGGTGGATGATAGCTTTCGTCGTAGCCGGGAGGAGGTAACTTCGGCGCAGGAACATTCATGGGATGATCTGGTCTAGCAACTTCACTCGCCCAGATGTCGTACCGCTTGACTTCAAGTTCATCTTCTTCCTCTTGCGCTGGAGGTTTGTATGGTAGGATCCTACCCTCTCGTATAGCTCGAACGATTTTCATGACTCGTTTCGATTCGTGCTTAGAAGGTATCCATCTTCTCTTTGGCTCTGGCGCCGCGCTCAATGGCATCGTCTCTATCTTACCCGAGAAGTATTCCACGGTGGCAGGGTATGGGTCATAGTTCTCGTCTGGAACCTCGTTCATTTGAATCCTCTTCAAGACCTCTAGCCTAGATCATAAATTCACTATTAGTATTGCCTACTTGAAGAGGGTATCATGTCTATACGCACTCTTGCTGGCTTAGCTCCAGCGGCTTGCCAGTTGCCGGGTCTGTAAGACCAGTCCAGCCCTTGGGCAGATCGATACTGTCCAATAAGGCATCTAGAGCCTCCCCTTTCGCCGGCCGGGCAATCTTCTTGCCATTGATATCATATCCAATATGAGGGTAGGAATCGTAAAATGACAGAGGAATATTGCCGATGGTGTTCTGAGTTGCAGGAGCGTCGCTATCGTCGGTGTCGTACACGGGATCTATTTCAGTATAGATGTAACGAGGATCGCCATTCGCATCTTCTGTAATCTTGTATTTTGCGGGTGGTCCCTGGGCATACTCCTTCACGTCTGTTCCACCTGCTACTTGATGTTGCTTTAAATCTTCCACGTCACCCTCTGCATCCGAAGGTACTTCGTCACTGAAGATGTCTTCAGAGTCCCCTTCGCCTTCCGGATCGCTGTCGCCCTCGGAAGTCTCGCTGCTTGCGTCCTCATCTTCCTCGTCCTCGCTCAACGACTGGATGCCATTGAATAGCGCTGTTTCAAAGTCGTCCTCGCCGTCGCTCAGAAGCACTTCATCCGCTTCCGGGGAGTCATGTGTGACAGCTTTGCGCTTTTTGGAACTCGGTTGAGGCGCCATGGCAGCTTCAATTCTTGTATCAACGGGTTTCCTTAGGAGAGCGGCCCTCGGCCAAAAAGTTCGTGGCCATCGGCTGAACTTCGGGATCAGCCAAGTCTATTTCTAGTGGAGCGGATTGATGGTTCACTTGCCTTGCTCATGCAACACGTTGGTACAGAGGCATTCAAGAGGTTCAGGAATATGCGTTGCTCCTCATCAGTATTTGCAAAATGATCAGACTATCAATCTCCGCGCCCTTGCACTCCATATGAACCCAGATCTTGGCTTCCCAGCTTTCTTCCAAACGCCTGTGTATATCAAATGGTATATATTCATGCTCAATCATTGTCTTCCCAGTCCAGTTCGGAGTCTGAAGCCACCGCCCCCATCCCTCCAATATCTTCTTCCTCCGTTATTTCACCCCCTTCCACCACCATGTTCACTCCCTTCACGGGATGCAAGAGCATTCCGGGTAGACACATACGTCCTTCTCCGGCCATCTCCTCTTGCTCTCCGCCATCGTTGTCTACTTTATATCCGAGCCATCTGTGCCATAAGTTCGGTGCAAATCCTGCATCGTAGAACCAGGTAGTGCCTTTAAAGTTGTGCTCTCGTCCTCCGTATACACTTGTTCTTGCTCCACCTGACGCTCCGTTCCTTCCTCCGTTCATCACTCCGGCGAGGTACGCTGTCGGCCATTTGCGGTCAATGTATACCGGATGAGGGACGTATACTGCTTTATAACCATGGTGGAGGGCAACAGATGCGGGCCACATCTCGGAGAACATGTGGTGTCTTTCAAGGGCTGTCTCGCGGTGCATTGTCTGTAACAAACGACGTGACAGGCGCGACGAAGTGCCAATGGTCGCTCTGCGCGGTGGCAGGCCTTGCGTGGTGTTGTAGCCGGTAACGTCGTCAACATAAAACCAGGTAGTCCCATCAGGGTCGAAGAGGGGACTGAAGGTGATCAAGTCCGCTTCTTCACCAACACCCCACACGTACTTGTCCTTCTCAATGGCCGTTGGTGGGCTCGCGTCGTCTTGACCGCCGAGCATGTCTGTGGGGCTTTCAGGACCCCAGACAGGTCTGTCAGACTTTCCTTGTGGCGAACCAGGGATGCCTGCAGCGCCAGCCTTTAATCCGGACCAGACGTTGTTGGGACTGCTGGTCCCCATCTCTGATTGCACTCGGACCATTTGTTTGAAGTCTTCCCAGGTGCCATGGACAGAGGGTATATAGAATCGGCCATTACGTTCCCAAAGTCCTTTACGAGGCTGGTCCTGAGACCACTGAGTGACCCTATCGAATAGGTGGTACCATTGACCAGTGTACCGCACGTCCATCTCCCAGTTCCAGAGGTATTCGTACTCGGGGTTTTGATGAGAAAAGTATTGGAGGGCCATATATGCAGCTCGATACACCCCATGGACTGGGAGGTCTCGGAAGAAGCTCTCTTGTAGGCCACCGTAGATGAGGCTCATTTGTCGTTCGCTCCAGAGGAAACCCATCCCTCGGAATTCTTCAGGAAGGGAGTTTTCGAGCACACGGTCATAGATCTTTCTGTCCGCCCAGATTGGTACATTATCGTCCCTGACATGCACGAGGAAGTGAACCGTATACTCTCCACCAGACAGGAGAGAAAGTTCGACGATCATGGATCGTAAGTATATAATATCCTCCGCACTATATTGACGATCCCACCAGGTTCGGATTACGATAGCAGTCCGAGAAAGATATGTCTTTGCTTTTGTAGGGGGAACAGCATTCACAGCTTTGGTCTGGTTTGAGGACGTGGGGCTTTCCCTCTCAGCCACATGAGATGTGACATCGTTCTGAATGTTGCCTGCATGCATATTGAGGAAAAGCTCATTAGCTGACGTCACGTTGGCCACATCTCCAAACCTCATCCTGTTCCTGTATGTACAGGCATCTTGAGCTGCTATCCATTTGACTCCAGTATAGTCCACTTCTACAGGATTGCCCTTCTCCTTCCACATGTCTTCCGCCCCTTCCTTCTCGCCATTTAAACCTGCTCCTGTACCGCCTCTTCTGACACTGTAGCCGTAGCCGTACGGGCCCAGTCGTCCATAGCGCTCAAAGCAAATATCTTCTCGTAGACCAAGAACGTTATGCGAGCCCATCACAGCATCAGGCTGCCCCAAAGGTACGCCCTCATAATAGTGGACACGCGGTATCTGTATTACGTCTTCCGCGTCCAGAAAACAGTCATGTTTCTCCCCATATTCTATTTTGTAGGCTGCTGATTGATAGTCTGGATATGGATCGAATGGAAGGCTCTTTGGGAGCGACTTCTTCTGGTGCGCCTCAACTGATGCATTTGAAGGTGCCGGATCCGGTTCTTGGTCGCTTGGATACTCTGGTACATTCTCTTCCCTTGGCACCAGCGATCTTATGCCACCGAAGTACCTCTTCAAGAAGGGAAAGTCTTCCCATGGGGGCGGCTTGGGCGGCTGCTTATCGACCAGTCCGGATTCTAACTGCCTTGATGATGTCCAGCTGGCTCGTATCAAAGCCAGAATGAAGATCAACAACGTTGTAAACAAAGCCAAGCAAAGATATCTGATTGTCTTTCGGCTGGGTGGTTTATAGAGTCCCATTGGCCTCTTTCGTCTGGAGTCGGAATTGGGAAGCATGGGCTGATAGGAGCCAGAAGTCTCGCGGGAAGAGCTGGAGTAGGTTGACGGCATCGTGTTGCGTTCGTACTCGACTGAAGAGTCCGTCCGCTCCGAGTCGTATTTTTCGACATCTGGGTCGTCGCGATCATTCTCATCCGCCAGGGCACGGCTGCGATAACATCGCCTGCCCATGATTGACAGAGGCCGAGTCGCGTGAATAACCACCGATGCAATGGACCCAGCTCTTCGGTCTTATAGTGTCGTAGGCCGGGCTCTCATGGTCCTGCGCGTCGATGGCTAGGTGAGCTTTGAGACAGTAGACGATGCTCGCTTACGCCGGCTGCTCTGTCTACAACCGGTACTTTCAGACGAAGAAGACTTGCGAATAGGTTAGTAGGAAAGCTACTCGTCAGTCTCGCTTTTGCAACGTCTAGAGATTGAGCTTAGAGCTAAAAAATAAACAAGTCGCTGACCCGCCAACGTTATTGCTTACCCGCTTATATAAATTACGTCGTACCCGTCACGGTACTTCTTAGCGTTACGGTAAAGCGTGGGCTCTAACACACTTTCCAAATACGCGACTCTCTCTCAGCTATTAGCCCTTTTTCGACATCACTATACGGTTTATAGTACAGTAGCTGAATAAACTCTCTAGAAAATCGGCTCTCTTAGGGTCCTCGGAGAAGCCTTGCTTAACGTAACGCTGATTTACTTCGTAACGAATACGGAGTACTCTAAAATACCAAGGGTACTTGTAGGGCTGCGGGAGGAAGTCAGCAGTGTGCTTTATTCTGTTTGTACGCTGGATACAGGATGTATGACCGATTATAATCTTCTCATTTTCATTATCTTGCCTATTCTTCTTCCTGCTACACTGACAAAGAATCGTCTCGCTCACACAGTTTTATAAATTATTTAGAATACCGTCCAGCCAAAGTTAATAGATTCCTTATTCGCACCGAAGTCTTCAACAGGGCACATAGTCAGTCATGCGGGGTACAGAAGTCGTTGAACACTCCAGAAATTAGGAATGCTGGATAGGTCCACAAGGAAGCATCTGGTGCAGACACGTTCAGGGTACAAACTGTAGATAAAGATCATTTAAGAAAGTCTGTTTCCAAGTTTTTCAAATTGATGAAGTATCTATCGACTTATACACACTTGGCATGTTCAATGACTTCTATTCCCTGCATAAAATCATTCGGCAGGGTTAGACTAAACGCTCGGGAGGGCACGAAGTGAGGTAAGGCATGTCCTAAAGCACATGCGACGCATCCGGGGTAGAACGGATAGGTT
The DNA here is from genome assembly GCA_033085395.1 of Xanthoparmelia taractica. Taxonomy (NCBI): domain Eukaryota; kingdom Fungi; phylum Ascomycota; class Lecanoromycetes; order Lecanorales; family Parmeliaceae; genus Xanthoparmelia; species Xanthoparmelia taractica. The sequence continues at coordinate 44,386 of MU853190.1, read as the reverse complement.
CCGCATATGCAGAGACTTTATGCATATGCTCAACATACTTCGTACTTTCAAGTATGCCGAGACCTCATCCAGGGTAATGACGGATATGTTCAGCGTATGCTCACATTAGTCTAACCCTGCCGACTGGTTCCTTGTCGACGGGCGAGTCCGGTCTTCCTGGGCCCGAATCCACCGTATCACGAAATGCTATGCAATGCTTTCCACCGATACCAATGCCAACAGAGTTTCACCGCTAATGTCGGAGGAAGAATGGAACACAACACCTTAGCAAAACCCATGGATAGGGTCACCTCGTTGGGCATGCATGAAAGATCCTGCTCAATGCTCTCCTTCCACTTCAAGGCATTCGGACTTCCAGCCGTGCCTTTTCTGCTCATTGCTGCAGGCTATCCTTCGCCCGCGCAAATTCTGAAGGTCTGCTTTCCTGGCTTGCCGGTAAAGTAAGAGTGCTCAACTAATGTTATCTTCCACCGGACTACGGAGGTATATGGCTGTTGCTTGGCGCAGGGCCATTTAGGGAAATCTGTCCCGAAGCGAGCATCAGAGCCCCTGAGGTTGACTGGGCTGCATGTGAGCTGATATCTGCAACGTTCATCAAGTGAAAAGCTCTCCTGCTTCTTCCACATCTCCCTTGCACCAGAAGAAGAAGAAGATGATGATGATGATGATGGTGGGCCCTTTTCGGATGTCCAGAATACTCGATATTGCCTTGCCGGTCTCGAGCCGGGATGGTTCAGGTGCAAGTCAAGTGTGCAAGATGTCTTTCATCTCCTTTTCAAGCAACTGTTTATGCATACCAAGGTTTTGGGGAGCTGTGGGGCGGGCGCATTCTTGGCACATGTGCGTATGAGAGAAAGAAGTTGAAGTTGGATGCCCAATCATCATCGCCAGTTGTATCAAGTGATTATAAATTTCCATCCTTTTTCATTCGTTTCATTGTTTGCTTGCTTTGCTAGTATTGCTATTGATTTTTTGCTTATTGCTTGTCAGCAGTTCAGTGGGGCATAGGTAAGGTAAAGTAGATTCGTTCATCGTCCCGGGAACTTGTCCCGCAAATTGCTGGTGACAAGGTATGAGGTCACTCTGTCTTTTGATCAATAAGGTAAAGTACGTACTCTACCATTCCCATTCCTTCTTTTCCATCTTGGGCCGGTATGCTTTGACTACTTTACCACTTACCCACTTACCATGGCCCGGAGAATGTCCAGTTGATCACCATCTTCCACCCTCACTATTTAAACTCTTTGTCCGTCTGCCTATTTACTTACACACACACACACATACACCTCTTTCTCCTGACATCCCCTTTCCCCCTGAAATTCAATAAACCCCCCCACCCCCCCAAACTAACACAGAATTAATATCAACTGCGTATCTTATCTTTATCAATCTTCTCATCTGCTGCATAGCTTCAAATGAAAAAACACGCCTACCTTGTAGCAAGATCCGACATCATTTCCTCCCGACTTAGCCCTCAACGTCACGAGACCTAAAACCAACAAGGCACTCTAGAGCAAGCTAAACGCACAGTAATTGCCCCTGCAACTCTCAATCCACTAGGGTTAATCTCGATATTTCAGGTACCAAAATCTCACCCTTCTTTTCCACTTTCGGGTGTTGCCCATAATGGCAGCCGTCGTACATCATGGTGCCGAAGATTTCGTCGACGTTCTGATCCCTCCAACGTCTCCTTCCAAGCTCAGCTATCTTCTCTACCCAGGCCTTCTCATCACCATCCTGCTTCCCGCCTACCGTTATGTGCTCAAAGACTACCACGCCTTCTTGGCCTTGGGTCCTGGTGGAACCCCAAAGACCTTTTCAGGCTACCTCCGTGTGTCCTATCTGCGTCTGTTCACCATCAGCGATCCATTCAGGCCTCCATCATTGGCGAAAACCGTTCATCCTACAAAGGCATACCTACGACAATTGCCACCACGTTCAGGTCCTCGTCCTACTGTCGACGGTATCGCTCCACATCGGCAATTGGACCAAAAGTGCACGGCAGAAGTGCATCATCTTTTCCAAGATGCTCTTCACAAACTCGCTGCGGCTTTTCCATCTTTGATCCGAGAAGGCAACTCCTGCTTCGAGAAACATGGTCTTGCCCTCTTCCTTACCGCCTGTACCAAATCAATTCATCCTGACACCGGGAATCCCAAGTGCAGCCATTTGAATCCAACTTGCAAGGATTCTGGGGAGATCTGTCATCTACATGCTACGGTAAGCTGTCCACTTTATCAAAGTTGAAATGGGCGTCCAGCTTGTCGTGTCCTCCGAGGGTTGTCCTCTCGTTTGAAGGGTGTCCCACATAATCCTGCCACGGATAGCAAACACTTTTCCGTTACTATATCCAGTCATGTAATGAGACTTTCTGTTACCTCTCATCTAAAGCTTGGCTCTCGGGAAGATATTTCGCTATTCACTACCATGGTCAGAGACTGCCGCTGATGACCTCTGGTATTCTCAGGACTCGAGCATGCATGTTACACTTCACCCGCTTGACGTTTCGACAGTGCTTTCCACCGGTTGGGGGGAGAGACACCCTCTTGCAGGAAAACCCGTCCATGGCAAAGAACTCTTACCCTCTGGTTTCGCGATTGTATACGCCCCTCAACGCGAGAGTGATATTGAGATTTTGATGGAGATTGTTAGGGCGGGCGCTTGGTGGGTGGGGGGTGTGGATTTAGCGCAGACCAATGGTTTGGGCCGAGAGGGATGAGGTGCATCAAGAGCGGGAGCAGAGAAGATCTAAAGCCTGAGAGAGAAACAAACAGTGTCTGACTCTAGCGTGCTTAGACGTGCTAGGGTTGCTGGATTTGTACTTGCGACGAGCGTCTCTAATTTCCCGTTGGGACATTGGCAGCGCTGACATTTGATTGGTTAAGAGGAACATGTCGGTGTGATGTTGAAGAGTTCGCTGGCTAGGAAGGAGTAAAGGATGACTTTTTAAACAAGAAGAGATCAAATTCACGAGCGGTAAACTTTGATGTGCTAAACGTATTAGATCCAGGGTCAAGGCTCTACCTTAGTGCCCAGCGAAACCCAGAGTCACGGCTTCTTGATTCTTTATCCCCTTTTATATCAAAATCTATGACTCTTCAATGTACAATATTCAAGCTCAACCGACTTTTGATGTCTATTAATGCAAATTTATGTCTGTATCTGTTCTCTATTAGGGGTATACGTCGTCATTGAAGACCAACGCCGCTGCCATGCACTCACTGCACTGCACAAAGCTTATAGAAGTCTGCCTCCATGTGCTTTCTCATGAACGTTATCCAGGTGTTGAGACCTCGGAACAGGACCCCAATCTACTCTTCTGCCCATCTCCTTTCTCTTAAAGGCTTCTCCTTCCCCTCGCGTTCCCGGCTTCCATCCTCCTCTGCTCTCCACGCCCAATACTCGCCGAGCCTTACCTCTGCATATGATGCATAGTCGAAGTCAATCTGCGAGATGGTGGCCTGTATAAGTGCCCAGATACCCCAATACAATCCCGGAGCGCCGCGAAAGGCATCTACTTCTTCAAAGAGGCGACGTACGTAGTCAGTGTTCGGCTGAAGCTTGGTATGTGATGTGTAGCTGGAAATGTATTCTTCTATGAAATGACGACGGACTGAACGTGTTGGGAGAGCATTAAAGTCGCACGCGAAGCCGCCCCATTCGGCGAAATGGTTCGCAATGTCAAAAGCAGGAGGCGAGGGAGTAGCGTATTCGTAGTCAATGAAGGCAACGGTTTCAATCTTGCTGTCCCTGGCCAAGGCAGAGCGTGGTTGCACGATGACGTTGCCGCTGAGGAGGTCTGCGTGGCCAAAAACAAGCTGGCGCGGATAGTCTTAGCGAGAATTGTAATCATTCCTTCACGATGTCAAGGTACCTACTCCATTACCACCCAGTCCAGGTTTATCGCCCAAGTCTGCCACAGTGCGTTCAAGCTCTTCCTGAAGGGCTTTCTTCCGTTTTACCTCCATCTCATTTGTGGTTGGTAGAGCGAAAACCCATTTCTGCATGACGGTCCAGACGTTCGGAGTTGGCTTTGAAGGCGTAATGGCATTGATTTCTTCCAGCGAAGCCATTGAGGTTGGGACCGACGACTTAAGCGGCACTTCCATGCCTGCATCAGCGACCACAGCTGTCCTCCCAGCTGAAACCACAGGGAGAGTGGCGTGCCACTGTCCGAGTCTGCGCGCTACCCCTCGCCAGACGGATTCTGATGTAAGGTCCTCGGAACTGCTGACATGGCCTCGAATGAATCTGTACATGAGGCCATTCTGGAAGCGAGCGAGTAATTGAGGAGCAAGCTTGTGCTGGGCGAGCAACGAATGTGAAGTAGCTTCCCCTGGTCAAGCGTCAGTCGGTGCCCATCCTATGCGGCCGGCCCTCGGTTACTTTCTCGATCGATCAGGACTTCAGTTCCATTGCCATATGCGCGTAGTAGAACCGCCTCCTTGTCTATCTGCTCCTCAGTGTAGCCAGGGCGTCTCTTGACAGCTTTCAACAGCTAGAGAATGATGATCAGTAGACATGTTGCCTTTGAGCAGAACATGGACCCATAGAGGCGAAGGCATACAGTGTTGGTGATGCCATCCTTGAAACGGATGAATTCTATTTTGCCGTCACTATGTTCCCAGTCCGGGAAGAGGGTCAAGATGAGGCGAAGTGCCGAGGTTTGGGAATCCGCGTTGCTATAGGACAGAGATAGGTATGGTATGTCGTTGCAGATGTCCTTGCTCGTGCCGTCGGAAGACATTGTCTGGGACGGTCATAAGGATATAAGATATGTAGCAGACTCCACACTTGGTTGGAGACTACTATGCTTGAGATGGTCTCCTCAGGCTAGTTCAGTTGCGGTGATTATCAAGGGGAGGTGGAGGAAGGGAATTGCTGGCCTAGATGTTGCTTGGAGATTAGTCACGTGAGCATTGGGGTTGGATGGTGGAGTGGGAGAAATCAATCAGGGAAGGGAAATGGCTAGTCACTGACTTGAAGCTCAGGAATGAATCTATCACGACGGATAGTTTCGAGCCTCTCAACACAATACCAGAAGATGGTAAAAGGTCGTAAAAAATCGTAGAATATCAACAGCAACTTTTGAGCATTTCGCTTAAGATTTTCCCTTCTCTCCGACTTGAGGTTGGCAGCCGTCTTAAAGGTAGGAAAATAATGGCCCCGTCGAACCTTTGGCAAGCCAAGAAATGAGTTGGTTGGGTACGATTTACGAAGTACTTGTACGGTAAGATATTTGGTGATTGGTGCGCAACAGACATCTTCAATCGCTATTTGCCTAAGCATACCTACTTCTACCTTACCCCCAACATATTGTCATCCACGACGCCACACCCCCTCTCAAAACGACGTTATCTGCACGCCGGACGTTTTACTATGCAATTTTAGCCTCTTCTGCAAGGGGCACTACCAGGAGAAAACCAGGCCCACCCTTATTTGAAAGCTGCATGACCATCTTGCTCATGGCGAGATCTATCAAGTACTTGTACCATAACTTGAAAGAGCTCTCTGCCGCTCCAATCATGTCTCATTTCGTGCCCTACTCATCGATTGCTTGTTCCAGTTTACTCGTCATGCCCAATTCAACTGCCCGTCTTCTTCTTCTTCTTCTTCTTCTTCCTCCTCCGTCAGGTTCTCACATCTCAGCTTCTCACATCTCAGCTTCTCACATCTCTCTCTTCTCTGAAGTTGCATCGGTTTTCAAAGCTACGTATCGTAGAGAGGCCTTGGGCGAGATCAATTCACATCCTCCATCTAGTCATCGACTTTGGATGATTATCGCTTCTCGAACAATGCCTCTCGCCGAACCGAACTGGCGGTGCCTATCCTAAGCCCACAGTCGGTGCTCCCCAGTCATGGGTAATTACAGTCCATATGCCATCGCCGAGTCCGAGCAGCCTCAGTGGATGCCGGGCGAGAATCTGGCCGTGGCTGCTTTTGTCGGAATAGCTTTGTTCATTACCCTTGATGTCAACGTGGCAATATGGCGAATCTTTAGAAAGCGTACGGGGTACTACTATTGGAGCATGAAGCTGGGGACATTGGCATGTGCTCTAGACGCAATTGGAGTCATACTCAAGTACTTGGTGCCAAATTCGGGTCATATTTGGGGATTATACACTCTCCTTCTCCTAGTGGGATGGTCCACCTACGCGCCTGCACAGTTGCTAGTCCTGTACTCCCGCCTCCACCTGGGTTGTTGTGTGGCCTGCATATAATCCCAATCCAAGGATATCTTCAGTTTGGTCACCACGAGACGCTATCGTCGAGAGATATAACCAGATTGGTAATTCCGTCCTCGGCAACCTATCCGATAATCACTAACCAGACTATTCCAGCTTATACTCTGGTAGAACTCATCCTGAGCGGGATTTACGTCTGGTCCTTACTTGGATTACTGAACCTGAAATCTAGTGTCCGACAACGTCGTGTCATGCTGGATCTTATCTATGTGAATGTCATCATTGTGCTTTTTGACATCCTGGTTGTGATTCTGCTCTACCTCAACCGCGTTGGTATCAGCCATCCAATACAGACTTTCAGCTATGCCCTGAAGTTCAAGCTCGAATTCGTGGTGTTGAATCAGCTTATGGCTGTCGCTGTGCGTGGATTGCAAAGGGAGTCTTTCGAAGAACGACGCTACCACCACTCGAGTGCACACGATGCGTTTTCCGCAGAGTGTCACCAGTGGGGGGAAAAGGCACCCACTGATCCGCAACACGAGCGTAGCGATAGTGATCACGACGCTCTCCGAAAGTCTCCGTCGGTAGATTCTGGCCAGCTGACTGTGCCTGAGCCCATACTGTCGAAGAGTAACCAGCCGCTTAGACGGTCAACGACGGATGGCGAACTTCATAGCCACGGCCACATAGAGGAGGACGTGTGTGGGGCCAAGCAAAAACGTCGGCCGGAGAACTTTTTTGATGAAGACAGCGCTTCAAGTCAGGCAGAGATTCAAGCCTTCCCTAGCGAAACATTGCGATCCTGTGAGGGTTCGACAACAGGGATTTCAGGATGGCATGCATATCCTCAGCATCTGAGGGACGCGAAGAATAAAGCTCTCCGATCAGTGCGTTATCCGATTGGACATGACGTAAGCCAGGGTGGAGGCAGCAGGAGACAACCAATAAGAACAACAATCAGGATGCACTTACCAAGAAGGAACAGGAATGGTGGTGAAGAGTATGAGGAGGAGGAGGACGAGATCGGTGTGGACATGTGGGAGAACAACGGAAAGTTGAAGATTGCCACGCCATGGTTTCGATCCAATGTCGAAGTGTGAAAGTAGTCATTCGCAAACACACATGTAAATAGTCTTTTATCGGTATCATCTTTCATTCTATTGGTCCCGGCAAAATGCCCCATCCAGCAAGATTGTTTTTCGAACGGCCACAGCTGCGGCTCATTCGCAGTACTATGCAGATTGGGAGCCCAAGACCTCCATGGTCTGGACACTGAAGCACGTGGTTTCAAGAAAACCCATTCTCTCCCCATTTGGTTTCTAAATGATTGCACGTGACTGTTGATGAGTGATGGAATGATGTAGCTTGACGCGTATAGCATTAAGTTTAGTATATACAGAGTAAATTATTGATACCTTCGCTTACCTTATCATCCTTATGTGGTTTAGGCAAAAATTGCCCCCGTCTCGACGGTTGTTGCGCCTCGGTACAGTGATTCCTCTTTCAAGTCAATCTTCTATGCATCTTTGTATATGAATTCTCTGGATGTCGGGCTTAATCTCAGAATTTGAGATCTTATCAAGCGACCAGCGGCGATGTAAGGAACTTTACTTTACAAGCCACACAAGCTTGGAAGAGAAGGGGAAGGTCTTATCTACCTTATCAGGCTACTTACCTTATCTACCGTCAAAGTACCTTACTTTACTTATCTCAACCAACACACCCAATCACGATTAACAGGCAATAATATACGGATAACAGATAGCTTCCTCTCTTTGAAGCTGGCTGAACTCTTTTATGATTATTACTATCCTTGCTGTGATAACAATCATCTCTCCTAACACGCTTCCCCCTCCCCCCCCCCTCTCCCCCCACACCACCAAACCCCCAAAATTACAGATATGGGCATGCCAGAAGAGCTATGGCTAAATCTGAAGCTGCATGGCCAAATGATCAATTCTTACCAATTCTCATCTTCCCAATCCAAAATCCCTCTCAAGACGTGACATGTACTGCCTCTGCCTCTGTGATTCACTCTTCTTCAACAATAAATCGTCTGTTGTCGTCAAGGCATGCCGCAAGATCTCGAGCAGCCAAACGAGCGTACCAAACTCCTCTCCCACACCGCCAACGATAGACGTCTGAGCGCCATTCAGCATGAAGAGGATCATCAATCCGTCATTGGCTCATATGTGAGCAAGGATGAACAGGCTCTTTCCTCGGCGCCCATAGGCGAACGTCTTCCTTACAATGATTATACCACAATAGATTGGCTTCATGACCTCGTGCGTTATCCTACCTCCGAACTCCATGACCAAGTCGGTTGACCATAGCCAGGTCAAAGATTCCTACCGCTTTCGCTCCGTTCACTCCAAGCCTGGCCTTCGATATCGACTGCTCGCTACCTTCGATGCATGCTCCGGATGGGTTGCTGCTGCACTGATCGGCATACTAACAGCCTGTGTTGCTTTCCTCGTCGATGTAGCCGAAGCTACTGTGAGCGATTGGAAGCTCGGTTACTGCACCTCGAACCCCTTCGCAAACCGAGAAGCCTGCTGCACGGAGCGTCGACCCTTGTTCGGCTCCACCAAGGCGAACCTCGGAGAAGGTTGCGAAGAGTGGTATATGTGGGCAGAGGACTGGTCCCGAGCATTTGGTGTATATGTTGCCTTTGCGATAGCATTTGGGGTCTTCAGCTCTTCGCTTACCATGCTCACCAAATCCACCTTACCTGCTGCTGCACCTGGGCGTAGTGACCGGCACCAAGAACCCAATGCTGACACCGATCATCCTGTGACTGGCAAAACCATGTACCTTGCTGCAGGCTCAGGCATCCCAGAGATAAAAACCATCCTTTCCGGATTTGTCATTCCTCATTTCCTAGACTTCAAAGTCCTCTTCGTTAAGGCAGTTGGTGCGGTCTTTGCTGTGGCAACGGGCATGTGTTTGGGAAAAGAAGGGCCATTCGTGCATATCTCTACCTGCGTGGCATACCTGGTGGGGAAGTGCTTCCCGAAATACCGCGAGAATGGAAGGAAGATGCGCGAACTGCTGAGCGCTGGCTGCTCATCGGGACTGTCCGTTGCCTTTGGTGCTCCAATAGGAGGTATTCTTTTCAGCTACGAGGTAGGGGTTCCAGGCTTCTTGCATTCTTTGCGAAAACTCATAACAATTCCAGGAGATTAGCACCTACTTTCCCCGCAAAGTGCTCTGGCGAGCCTTTTTCTGTTCTCTCTGGGCCGCCGTGATACTGAAAGCTCTTAATCCTACAGGCACCGGAAAGCTTGTGCTTTTTGAGACGAACTATGGAACTTCCTATTCCCCAGTGCATTATCTCATTTTCATTCTCCTTGGCGTAGCTGGGGGCCTCTGGGGTGGCATGTTTTGCAAATGCAATTTCCTCTGGTCGAAAAGCTTTCGACAATTCCGCATCATCAAGAATAACCCTGTGTTCGAAGTATTCATCGTCGTCCTTGTTACCGGATTACTTCAGTACCCCGATCCGATGACTCGGGAGCCTGGCGACAAAATCATCAAGAACCTTCTCCAGGATTGCCGCCATTCCACTACTTCGTGGATCTGCCAACACGAGGCCAATGGTTCACCACCGAAATACATTGGCTGGCTAGTATACGGCACCCTTGTCAAGCTCGTTCTCACAACAGTGACATTCGGTTGCAAAGTTCCCTCTGGAATCATTATCCCTGCCCTTGACGCCGGTGCCTTTTTCGGCCGTCTTGTTGGTCAGTGGGTCAGCACTATTTCCCCCGGTATTTTTGCAATGGTCGGTGCCGCTGCGTTTCTCGCTGGTACGTAGTTCCAGAAAAAGCCCCTTGCCAGAATTTGGGTCACAACGGATTTTGCGGTAGCAGAGTGGACGCTTCGGCCTTTGAAAGAGCTCTACCTAAGATAGGAACATCTGCTGATCTCCAAACGCTCATAGGGGTGTCTCGTATGACCATTTCCCTTTGTGTCATCATGTTTGAGCTTACGGGCGAGCTGGAGTACGTCGTCCCGAACATGATTGCTATACTGGTCGCCAAATGGGTCGCAGATGGCCTGGAGCACGAAGGTGTATATGACCTGGCGCAAACAGTGCTTGGACATCCGTTCCTGGATCTAGATCATGCAATTGACCTAGTACAAAGAGAGAACACGCTGGTAGAAGAGCTTATACCGCCTAAACAGACCATGGAAGACATCACCGTTAACGTTCTCAAAGATAACATGGTACCCCGCAAAGTTCTTGAACAAAAACTCGAAAAGCTGAAGGAAAGAGGCCTGTTAGACGCCGGTCTTGTCCTTGTACAAGACGGCATGCTTCAAGGGTACCTCGCAGAAGGGGAACTCGACTTCGGCCTCACCAACCTCGGCGAAGTGTGGGACTCGTCCGATCAGGTGCGGCTGCTGGGTCGGGCAGAGGAGGGAGAGTTTGACCTTAGCAGTTTCGTCGATCGGACGCCGTTGAGTATTTGTGCTAAGGCACCGATGGAGTATGTGGTAGAGATGTTTGGAAAATTGGGTCTGCGGTATCTTTGTGTTGTGGAGGAAGGGAGCGGCACATTGGTGGGTGTTATCTTGAAGAAGAGGTTGGTTGTTTGGTTGGAGGGTTTGAAGCACCATTGATATGTGTGAGAATTGAACTGGGCACAACCTACCAAAAGTCCATGTAGACGCTTGTCACGATTAACCTTAAATACTAATGCCGCTGGGGGGGGTTGGTGAGATGACGGTCACCTAGAGAGGCTATGATCAAGTGCATCGCCTGTAAGCATGTGCTTTGACACTACACATCAATGCTGCTCCATCAGTCATCCTCCTCTAACATCTTTGCGTATTCATCCGCCGATGCGAAAGTGGGCAAGCTCCTCAACCTACGCCTCTTGCTACGGCGCTTCTCGTTCTGTGGTTCCGCGACCGACTCCGACTTGTTCGAGGTGATCTCCTTGTCGAATGCCTCAAGATCGCTCGGCACTTCGTCATCGCTGTCTAAGAGTGCTTCATCATCTTCATCATCAAGATCCGGAAGGTCTTCTGCACCTTCTGCAAAATTCTTTTGCGCGCTTTCCTTCGTCTTTACAAGCTCGAGATCGAGCTCATCGTCATTCATCTCTTCCATATCATTTTCCATGTCCTCATCTCCGAAGCCACTGTCGCTCTTTTCACCCAACTCAGGTTTACTCTCCACCAAGGCCTCCCAGATCTCGTCTTCATCGCCCTCATCTTCACTATCGTCGGCGTCCGCGTTCCGTTCTGTCTTCTTCTTGCTAGCCCTTTCCTTGCCTCTACCAAGCGTACTGAAGTACTTGTGGAAGAAAACCTCGTCGGCGTTGACCTTTTCACTAGCCTGTTTCCAGAATGCTTCGGAGTTGACTGGCTGTTCAATTCTCGACTTGTCAGAGTAAGTCGATACTAGCAAGGCGCTTGAGTCGCCGCCAGCCATAGGCTGCATGATGCTCGCTCCTCTCGGTGCGCTTTGTGCTTTGGGATTTCGGTATACGAAGCGATCAAGAAAGTGGATGAGAGTGTTTAGGGAGAGGTCAGGCTTGGGGGGCATTTCACCATGGGTAAGAAGTCGGGTGGCAAACAGGGCGACAGATGGGTGATAGTGCTGCAGGAAAGGTGTCGCCTCCCAGAGGGAGGACCTGTCGGCATTGCTGTATCTTGGATCGCGTTTCATTCCGTCATATTTTGGCGCATGTTTGTGTGATGAAAGTCCTGTATCTGGACTTGTTCCGGTAGGGTGCTGCTCTTGCACGTCCCGGAAACTTTCCTCGCCATCGCTGTCTTCTCCCCCTTGATCTATGAAAGCCACGAGGTTGGCAAAAATGCCTTCAAGCTCTCTGAGAAGATAGAGAGTACCGCAGATGAACGAGGGCTGATGCATGGCCATCACCTGCAATAACCGTTTTGCGAAAGCCTTAACGCGCTTGACGTTGAGATCAGACCTCAAAGCTCTGAACAAGAGATTCAGGTACAGTGCCTGTTTTGAGGACGTCAGGAGACGAGGATCGAGAAGTGACTCGTACAGCGTCCGATAAAATCTATCCATCGAACCCTGGTGGGGCCCAACGAGCTGCTGAACTAGCATGAGCGCTTGGATGCTTGTATTGAAGTTTGACGAATGGGTTACTTTGAAAAGCGCATCCAAATGTCTTTCGAACGATTCGTCGTTAGTGTCTGTGAATGGTATTGCGCGGTTGATTCCCGCGAGCACCGCTGACAGCATCTTTTCTCGAAGATCTTCATCAACAGTGGTCGCTTTCTCTTCCTCGGCCAGTTTCCTCTGCGCCTTCTTTCCGGCAGGTCCTCCGCCACCTTGGACTTCTCCCTTTCTGTTGATGCTGACCACATTCACTCCTGTGGCTACCGGTTCTGCCACTTTCGGGTTCGCTAAAAGCTTGATGAACAGACTAAAATAGATATCCAGCAGCTTTCTCGCAACATCACTTTCTTTACCACTTAAGATTGTTTGGTTCAAGGTAATGCTTGCATAGTATTTTGCATGTAAGCTTTGGCTCGGCCGAAAAAGCAAATCTGATTCAATGGCCGCAATGATTGTCGGTTTCATAAGTGGATGCGCGGCTTCCAGCTGTAAGATGTTGAAGGATGCTTTGGAGGCAATCTTTTTGTCGGCATCACCGAGCTTATTCACAAGCAGACGGAGAAGGTTAGCTTCCTGTTCGGGCTTTTCTTTTAGGAGCTGAAAGACATAGTCCACAGCTTTACCTCTGGCATATACTACCTCGTCCTTGCACCAGGTCTCAATAATCTTTAAGATTTGAAAAAAGGTCGACTTCAACCAGTCTTCATACGCCCATAAAATAAGATGGACCTCTTTGATTTCCCTCGGCAGCGGATCTCTAGAGGTCCAACGGTAATGAGTAGGATCAAACGCGGCGGACAGCGCAGGTTGGCTAGCAAATGTTCTGAGCTTTCGATTCGAGGGAAGAAGGTTCCCCGGGCCGAACAAATCTTTCAAAGCCCCCAATACCTCGACCGCTTGACTACGATTACGTTTACCAGCCAAGCCGACAAGGCTTTCCAGGGCCTTCATGTTATGAACTGGCGATTCTTGTACTGACAATGTCAAAGCCGAAATCTTGTCCGAGAGTGTACCTGTCGACATGACGGTAGAATAGAATTGATGTGCAGAGGATGCAGACCTGTTGAGCGTCGCGTATTGCGTATTCTCGTGTTCCAGGAGTACCTTGGCATAATTGTGTAGGCGGTCCAGTAGATCAGAAGGTAAGATGAATGGCTCCCGGGTTGGAAGGGGCAGTGGGGGTAGCAAAACGGCGAGCCACTCTGACTGAGGCTGAAAGATCTATACCAGGCCAAAGTCAGTATGGTCCGAAAAATAGGCATTGTTGCTTGCTAACCAGAGATCGTTGACCTCTGCCAACAGTCACCGCATTCTGTAAAGCCAAGTCGACACCAACCGATTCTTTATTTGGAGGTGTCATATCAGGGTTCCAGTTCTCTTCCGTTTCTTCTACCTCGTCTGCCTCCTCCGATTCGGAATCTACCATCAATTCTTTCTTAGCCACTCTATCGATACCAAGTTGCCGAACCAATTGTAGCATCTCCTTCTCAACGCAGTTCTCTAGGTCCTTGCTCGGTCTTGCCTCTTCCTCTTCAATCTCTGATTCCGAGATGACGTTCGCTATGAGCTCGACATCTTCTTCTGTGCCACCAAGCGCTCTTATTTCCTCATGGATGTTGTTGTCGTTGCCCGATCCAAATTCACTTTTGCTGGTCCTAAGCTTACTAATACTGATATTGTTGGCTTTCCTTTCATCGCTCTCTCCCTTGATACGCCCATCTCGTAATCTCTTCTTTCCCCGGCTTGTCTTTAGTGCCCCTGTGGGCTTTTGCTTTCGTGTTGTCTTACTGCCATTACTAGCAACGTGAACGGTGGAGTTAGATACTGGAGACCTGGCCACATCCTCTCTACGTTTTCTCTTCGAGTTGAGGGTCTTCGACTTTGACTTCGCTGCCGTGTCTTTGGAGATGGCTCGTTTGCCTTGATCCTTGAGATTGCTGTCAATTGTTTCGGTCAAGCTTCGTAAGGTATCCGAGTTGAACTCTGGAACCCGGGTTTCTGTGGGGTCAGAAGTATAGTACTTATTTGAAAGCGCACGCATGGCTCTGCTGCTGGAACATGCTCCGAAGAAAGACTCCAAATTGATTCCGGGCAATTTTTCCCGATATACTTAGAAGTACTCGTAGCGTATACTTTACATATATAAGGTAAAGTAAGGTGTTGGAATTTGGCACTACTCAGCCCTATCGCTTGTATGTAGTCAGATTTTTCAGTAGCTACAAACCATCCGTCACCCACATTTGCAACATAAGGTACCCTTAACTTTACTCTCTTGCGAAAGCTTGGCAGTGTAATATTCTAGCCTGTAATTTAAACAATACCACATGACCAGAAAGGTCAATATGAATATCGGTTGAATATGTGTTGATTCATCTATTAGACGTGTATTTGGCTTAGAATATGACAGAGACACGGAGAGCAACCTGTACGTGATCCCGGCTACGAAGCCCCTGCAATTTGAAGCGCTTTGCCCAAGCACTGTAGTTCTAGGCCAAGTTAAAACTCTCTCACGGCTAGCCTACGACTCCGTACAGTTTCTAGATATCACCAGGAAGACTATGCCGGTAAATCAAGTGATAACGTCTTTTAGATTGCTCAGTCCAGAATCCACAAATTCAACAACCGAACTTCTTACGACTGTAAAAGCATGTCACGTGCAAGGACTTGCTTGCTAGAACCTAAACCAAGATTCCTCAAGATCGAGCAATTCGACACCAGCTAATCCATGTCCCTGGCCCCAACCAGCATCGAGAACCTATATACAACCTCCATGCGAAAAAAACGACGAGAACTGAATGATCTCTACTAGAGTGAACATGCGAGATCTCTCTCAGGATATCTTGTGCCATCCATGAGGCAGCGACGTTGAAATTCCCGAATTAGAATCTACTTGGTTACGGCCTTATTGCAGCTCATTTAGTGAGTAACGGTAGTATAATACCACCTTGACTTCACCAAGAAATTGTGCATGCTGCCTTTCGCGGTACTGGTTATGATCCTACCTCTGGCCGTGAGCCGCCGCGAGGCGGAGAAGAAAAGTTGCAGTAGCCAGCTTCTCTTTTCGCTGCTCTTCTGATATTGCGCGGTACTCAGCATCTACACACCCATCTCCGCCCGATACAATCCAGCCAAGTGCAATGAGATGCAGCCCGCCGGGAGCATAGCTCAAGAATAAATTATAGTGGCGCCAAAAGAGCGGCCAAAGGAAGCAAGACGAACCGCTACCACAGTTGCCCCAAAAGTTGAGATCTTAGGCGTCATCATATCGAGTTCGTAGACTTGTCGTACAGCCGGCCTATGTATCGGAGCGACAATAGTAAGCAGGTTTTCAGTATCTGAAGCGGACCACGCTGCACCGAGGGTAGAGACACGAACGTAATATCCAATCATCATGATGCTGCAACAAAAGCTGACTGGATGCCTTACTTTAATCCTCGGAGCCTCATTGGTTACCTAAGGTATACATTAGTACTCTCTGGCGCTAGTCTTCCCGCCGACCTCGAGAATTCGAGGTCGTTTTCCGAATATTACACACCATTCGTACTGGGCCGAAATTGTGACCCAAGCATGACGAAGAAGAAGAAGTCAAGCAGTGATGCGGGCGCTATTAATGAGCCTCCAGCCGACAAGTCTGTAACTCCGTCTACTCCCAATGCTGCTTCTCCCACTTTGAACGCGCTGCAATCCGCAACCAAGAGCAAAAGCCCTGATCCTTCGACTTCGGCTTTGATCATATGCCGTAACAAGCATTGGAGATGTAACTGTCATCCACAAATTCAGGAGAGCAGGACTTATGTTCTATGCAGACATCTCGAGCTTCCACGGTCCTTGGCTGCAGCTGCCCCCTGAAGTTCTGGAAACGCTTGCCTTCAGCAACTATGACTCCCCACGTCCCCGTCCTATTGATCCGGCCGTCTTCTTCGATCTAGTCAAAGTCCGGCGTCTGGTAGAGGAAGCAACCGATATCGCCGTGCGCGCCGCCAATGGCACAACTTCCTCCGCCTTGAGCAGTTCTCTAGGGGGTGCAAATGGAATTCTA
This sequence comes from Xanthoparmelia taractica, assembly GCA_033085395.1. Lineage (NCBI taxonomy): Eukaryota > Fungi > Ascomycota > Lecanoromycetes > Lecanorales > Parmeliaceae > Xanthoparmelia > Xanthoparmelia taractica. The sequence continues at coordinate 28,056 of MU853190.1, read as the reverse complement.
GGTGGTGGAGGCGCAGCTGCTTTGGGATTGGGCGTTGGTGGAGGCGGGCCCAATGCAAAATTGAGCAGAGAGAGAAAGCATAGGATGCGAGAGCAGGCGACACAAAAGCTGTCGCGCGCATACCAGTTCGACGAAATTGCGGCTAGTGTAGCTACGATGCAGGGTGCGTCTTCTTTGGAGGAAGTCGCAAAGCTAGTTCTACAGCGGAGTGCAAATGATACTGATGCCAAGTACGTCCACTTCTTCCACGAGAAGATCCCTTCGAGGATGCTTGCGCAGTGCACCACCCTCGAGCCGTTAGACCAAGTCATTCAAGATCGTCCGACGGAGGGAGCACTTCTACGAACGAGGGCTGTGACAAGAATATTCAAAGATGACTATGCAGGTGCTGCACATGATCTCACGGAGGCCCTGTCAGTCTGCAGATATACCATGGCTCAGCATAAAGCGGGGAGAGGACAGCTAGAGCTTGCGAATACTCTAGGAGGGCCAGAAAGAAAAATTGGTGGCGCACGCGATCGCAAGTATGAGGCTGCCAAGATCGAGGAGGCAGATCAACCCAGTAGTCTCGAAACGCAACTGCTGTTTCACCGCGCGGGCGTGTACCTCACGCTTGCTTGTCAGAATGTCAATGCCTCGCTAGACGGTCTTGAAGGAGCACAAGAAGCATCATCGTCCCAGCCAGATGCTCCACAGACCCTCGCAGACAAAGGGGCTCATGAGAGACGGCTAGAGGCACGCAAAATTGTGAAGACCCACGCCAAACGGGCTCTCCGGGACTATCTGGGCTTTCTTTCCCACTTCGACTATACGCCGGGTCTGCCAGCAAAGATTGCTGAGGAGTTTTTTCGAAAAGTCAATGCCGCAGCGGGAGGCTATGCGAAGCCAAAAGGGGGTCCCGTAAGTAGACGTCTTGAAATGGCGGAAAACTCCAACCTGAGTAATGGGCATCTTTCCGATGCACTTGTTCCTCACAAAGGTAATGGTCGTCGTCATCGCCGAGCTTCCAGCAGTGGTCATTACGAGAATCCATACACTGGACTCCCTCTACCCGAGATCCACCAGGTCTCTACTCTTTTCGTATCGTCGCCCCCTGATGATCTCCCGCCTTACCCAGCGACTTCGCAAGCACTTATCCCTCGCAAGCCAATATCAGCGCAGAAGAACACAGATGAGGTTGCAAACCATTTCATGACACAGTCCGAGCAGCACGAAGCAGTCACGTACCATCCCCTGTTCACAGATGCTCTCCACTCTCTGCTGCTATGTCATTCGCTCATCCAGACGTCCCCAAAGGAGCATCTAAGGCATGCTCATATGGTAGCCCGATTGGCGCGCGTCTGTGACGGCTACCCCATCTTTCTAGCTGCCCGCTCACCAAGTCGCGCAGACTGGATTGAAGTAGTCCGCCGTGCTAACAACTGGATCGGACTCCAGCAGTCTTGGGAGACGCTGTGTGCACCTGCTCCATTGCCTGGCCATGCTGGCACAGCAAAGAAAGAGGAGACCGAGGAACAAGCGAAAGAGCGCCGTAGGCAAGAGGCTATACTCGAAGCTTTAGCCGACGAGCGTGTGCACGACGAGGCGAGCTTTCAGGCTGCCGTAGCGGCCCGAGAGCGCAGAGCCGAGGAGCAAAGACGAGAGGAGCTCGGTCAAGATGGGAATAGTCCAAAGCGCTGGGCACAGGAAGACGGGAAGGAGTATCCCATTAGCACTGAGAGGGCGGAGGCCATTGCGAGATGGGTGAGAGAAGCTCCGCTTACGGTTGCTGGCGCCGGAAAAACGAGACGAGGACAAAAGAAAGGCAAGGGACGCAAAGAGCCTGAGGATGCGGTATCTAACCTGAGCGCTGGTCTGGATCGCTTGGCTGTGAATAGCGAGCACGTTAATGATGGCGGCTACGACGTTGAAGAAAAAGGCTGCCCCTAGCTTGCTGAATGCTACAGTGGAAATACTACATCTTTGTCATGTTAAAACCTGCTCTCTTCAAATGTATCAAACATGTATATCGTCATCAACACCCGATCCAAGCTGAAGGACGCAATCGGCTTCAGTGAAGTTTCCCCTTGTCGCATGCTTACATTTCAGCCTGGTTAACCCATGAACTTGCGAGACAATTTCCTTCAATTTTTCCAGCCCTCAGCAGCAGGGCATGGACTGGTTGGCACTGCTCATACATGTGACGAAAACGCCCTTCTCTCTGAATTAAAACGATCAATGGACACGTGAAGTCATACTGCGAACGCAGTCGTAATCCCTAGGTCAGGACATCAAAGCGCATCGAAGAGCCAGCCTAAGAATATCTTCGATCCACTGAAGGACCTGCCAAGGTATAATGGCAACGATTGTCACTAGGCGGGCTCCTGTTCCACTTTTCGTAGCTCGCTTGCAGTAATTGTCGTACATCACTTGACTGCACCCTAAATTCCTTGAGCGGGTCCGTGTATCCAAACCTCAGCTCCAGATACTCAAGAGTCTTGTCGCACAGGTTCAGACAATCTTGGGCTCTACTCAACATCTCGCCAATCGATCGACGCGGGATTACGGGAGCTCTAGAAGACGTTGGGATATGCGGTGGAGGCCTTGATATGCTCCTGCCAAAGAACATATCAAAGTCGCTTAGAAGCAACGCAAGGAGGCGTTTCACGATAAAGGAAGCCCTTAACATATCAAGTGAGGTGTAAAACCCGAACTGCTCCGTATCGCTCCCAACAGAAGACATCAAGTCTGCGTATTCAACGGCATATTCGAAGATCAAGAATTTGTTGTAGTCGGTTATATCATCGTCGAGATCGGGTGGCGATAATATCAGAATACTGCTGTATAAAGCTTCGCATCGGAACAGCTTCTTTATTGGATCCTTGATATAATCAGACAGCTCACTACTGAGTCTGTGCAAACCTTCGACCGAGTTTGAGGTAATCTGCCGTGTTTCCTCTAGTGTCGGGCGGCTCGATTGGAAAAGCTTCTGGTATGCGTCGGACTCGATCTGACGTAGATGGCTTAAGTGAGTCGCGGGATTTAGATCGTGAAGGAAGACTCGATTTGCGTCTGGTGGGGCTGGATCTCGGCGCGGACGTGTAATACTGACGGAGTCATCCGTAAAAGAGAAAGCTCGAAAATGGACCAAGCTGATAGATCTGGAGAGAGCCTTAGCTATATGATTGAGGATCTGCAATACCCGGCAGCTATTCGCTTGATAGGTTGGCGATCAAACAGCATTCTAGATATACGATGAAAATGAAAAACATGGTCAAGTGCATTTCTAGTGAAACAGTAAAGAGGTTCAAATGTAGAAACACTGTTTACTCAAGATACGGTTCAAGAGACCGAAGTCGAAATGCATAGACAGCTTGCTTGAAAGAGTCATATGAACGTGGAAGGAGAAGATTAACCGACCGATCTAATGCGTAAACACAATCGTAAACGCGTAAGCGCATATCAAGCTCGCAATGTTTGAAGCGCGCCTCTTCAGGTGGAATCTGGTGCAATCCAAGATCTACCATGACACGGGAAGCGAGTCCTATTAAATACCAGCTATTGAAGTGACGAGGGTCCAAGATGGCGTATAGGACTAATTGAAGAATGGATTGAATGCCAACAATAGAGCCTGGGTGAACCACAGTCTCAATCTCCTTAAGAGCTGCGACGGCATGGCGAACGGCTTCCTGGTACTCGGTGTCACCTCTCTTGCGCGACAGAGAGGCGATCGCTGTTGCAAGTACCAGTCGAATGGTCCAACGATCGATTGGCAGAGCATGACGTCCGTTCTCATGATACACAGCATCGATTGATTGAAAGAGTTTGCTTTCGGACAAAAACGGATAAAGTACATGGATGTTGTCAAGATAGTGTTTGATCAAAGGCGTGATCTCGTATCTTCGCGGAAGGACGTCATTTGCGACCTTGGGCATAGCCATAACGGACGAGGTCGAGAGGACAAGCCTCGCAAATGACATCTCGCTGGAGAAGCCATAGAAATCTCGCGAAGTTGCGTTGACTGATCTGATATCATATATTTGTCAGATGTCAGCCATTAGGATCTCATGCCTCTCGACTTACAGAAAGCCAAAGTCTGCAACCAGGTAGTCTACGTTCGAGGCTTCCTTTCGTTGAGCTGCATTGCTCTCAACCCTGGGAGCGACACGACTTTCAGGAGACGGCCAGGGTTGTGCGCCAGAAGCATTTGTGGAGGCCTTGCGGGCCTTGGCTTGGACGAGCTGTTTCTCTAACTTCTCAACTCGCGTTTCCAGTGAGGCAACATAGCTCCGTTCTTTGCCTTTGGCAAACACATCACTAGCACTGGAGCATTCTGCGCTCCGGCCCACCCTTTCACACGCCGTACAAGCAGGCAACTTACCATCGCACCTGACTTTTGCCCCACGACATCTCTGGCAAGCTGACACTGGTCGGCTGACGCGCAATAAAGGTGTCTCAAATCTGGAGCCGGTAGGCATGATTCGAGCAACTACCACCAAGACAAAAAGGTTCGGAAAGCTCTCTTCGTGACACGTTGTTCACGCATAGGTTATCGGAGGGTAGGGGGAGAGGGATTGGGTGGTCAGCGAAAGTGAACGGAAATTGGTCTATCGAGCACAGCCTGATCGGGGGCGCTTAGAAAGCGGTTAAGCGGTGCAGATTCATCATTTTGCCAACACCACCACACTGACAGCCTTGGTGAAGGGGAAATGCATTTAGCGACCGGGTTGATATAGGTGGTGATTTGATGGTCAGAAAAGAGTAGATAATGCTGCAGCAGAAATGGAAGTTACGGTGAAGGCTTTGTGTGCATACCTAGAGTAGAGGCGCACGCACTGCAAGCTCACGGGGCGTTAGGTATGCGCCCCACCAGCCCTACGTTAAGGATGGATGGGAGGAAGGTTTTTCAGGAAATAAGGTAGCACGGGTTAGCCGTAATCGCACGTACGAAGTAAGTAGAAGTAATCCATCCCTAAAGTATGCTAAACTTCTCTACTTCGTACCCCCCCCCCAGGTGCCCCCCACACCCTTCATCTCGCGCGAAGGCGGTGAGCCCACTCAACTTTCATTTACCTGACGCCTTCTTTGCCTAGAAAATTTTCAAACTTCAATGAGGCAAATTGTGGCAGGAAATGCTATTCTTCTATCATCCCGCACTCTTTCAAACATGTTAATCACATAAAGGCCAGATCTGTTCGGAACCGCTTTTCCATCGCATCGCCCCCCGCTTTCTGAAGGTGCAGTCCACGGCTTTGATCGCCTCCCTAGTTCTTCTCGTGATTAGACGCTCATGGCCTAAATCATCATCTTCCTCCAAATATTGGATCAATTATATGCCCAATGGAATGCCCATCCGTTGTGGATGTCGGGCCTTCCAGTCAAGCTGACCGGGCACTTGACAATGCTAGCAATGCAAACGACGATGCCGCCGGTTCAAAGGTGGCTCATACTCTGACTGCATGCCGCAGGTGTCGAAAGAGGAAGACTCGATGTGACCCAGGTCTGCCTAGATGCGCCCCTTGCGAGCGGAGCAACGCCGCCTGCGAGTACTTCGATACCACAAAGGGCAGGAACATATCAAGGACCTATGTCATATATTTGCAAAACAAAGTGCAAGCACTGGAAGCCGAACTTGCCTCACTGGGAATAGCCGAGTATGAAACGCCCAATGCAGAGATCATGATACGAAGTGCAGGTTTCGTTAGGTTTAAGGAAAACGACGAGGCGAGATATCTAGGTCCTTCGAGCGGCATCGCCGTAAGGGAACCCTCCCAGATTCATGAAGTATGACTGGCTTGGTACCTAACAATACATCTTAATCAGATTACCCGCTTGGTGATGGAGCTGGCCAAGCAGAACACACACACCAAAAGCATCAAAGAGATTGTTCCGGACAATAAAGCCCGGCAGATCAAAGACCGCTTCACAAAAGAAGAAGAGAAGCCAACTAGCAAAGTGTATCCCTTGATCAGTGACGTCGCTGCACCAGACCTACCCAGTCGCGAACTTACTGACAAGTTGGTGGACAACTTCAACCAGAAAGCTCAGTACATGTTGCCAACGCTACACGAACCAACATTTCAGGGTATTGTTGATGATGTTTACTATGGATCCGCTGACCCATACAAGAATTTCACTCTGCGGATGGTCATTGCAATCAGCATGCAGAAGCTCGATACCATATATGCTGGCTTAGCAGATTCTTATTACCTTGCAGCACTACCTTTCCTCGAAGGCGCAATTAAACCAATGAATCTGGAAACGCTGCAATGCTTCATCCTAATGGGCCAGTATTCGCTCGTCACCCCCACTCGCACTGCAGCCTACTGGGTCATTGGCTTGGCTGTGAAACTATGTCAGGAGCTTGGAATCACGGAGGAAGCTACCATCGCGCCTGTCATCAACCAACAACCAAAATTCAGCGTGCTTGAGATTGACATGCGGCGACGTGTGTTCTGGATCGTCACATCCATGGAGTTTGGCTTGGCACATAGCCTCGGACGACCAAGTGCGTTCGGCACAACCTTCGATCACATCAACGTCCGATGGTTTGAGCCTGTGGATGACCGCTTCATCACTAGATCTGGTGTCACCTATGGCTGTCCTCGATCCATCAAGAAGCGTATCGCAATTCACTTTTTCAAGATGCGTTTACTGCAAGCGGAGATCAGACGCAAACTCTACTTAAAGAAAAGAGCAGAGCCTCAGAGTGACCAGGATCCTTGGTTCCGAGAAATGCAAACAAAGCTCGAAGATTGGCTTGTCTCCGGACCAACGAATGATGAAGGCAGTGGACTAAGTGAGACCTGGTTCAAAGGTCGATACCACACCATGATCGTCTTTCTGTACCGTCCATCACCGCAAATCCCGAGACCCTCGGTGAACGCAGCACGACGATGTTTCGACGCATCCGTGTTCAATGTATACATGCAAAGACGCCAGATTGCTTCAAAATCGATCGACCTTACCTGGGCTTTTACGCAGTCACTGTTCATGGCACTCAACGCCATTTTGTGGGCCCTCTCCTATCCTGACATACGGAGGGAACATCCCAGGGCAGAAGTCGAGAAGGACATCAATGTGGCTCAAGAGGCCATATATCTCGCGTCACAACGCTGGCCGGGGGTCGAATCGGCGCTTGAACTCTACGATCACCTCGTGGTGGCATGCCTCAAGGTCTATGAAGGTATTGGCGACCCTTCGGACATCGTCGATTCAGCCTCCAACAAGACCTCTCCGGCTTCATACTCGGATGCCGTCACGCCTCCTCTGTTACCTAGTCAATACAGTCCAAGTGCCTCAAAGTCGTCTCCACGCCAAACCCAAAACTTACCTCATTTTTCTCCCACCGGCTATGTGGACTATGATCAAGGACATGGGCCACGAACGTCACGTACACCTTCCGAGTACAGCCTAGAATCAGGACTCTCAGGCAGTTTTCAAAATGTTGCCTCTAACCAGCCATCGCTTCATACGTCCAATCCGTATCAAGCCGCTCCCTATGACCCAGACTCTTCCTACAATTCGTTCCCTACAATGCTACCTCATAGATCTCACCCTTCACCGCAATACAGCCAGCACCAGAATCTCGGATTAATTGGCGAACATTATTCGCAATATCTCCATGCTCCTTACGCCCCTTACCAACCCATCCCAACGTTAAATCAAGAGCAGCAGATGGAGCTCATGAGGAATCTTGAGATGGATGGTATTGAGAGAGGCTGAGGGCCGAAAAGGATTAGTACATCGACCGCGCCTCGGGAGCTGGACGCTATACCGTTTCCAATAAGTGATAAATGATGGCACATAATCCGTTCATCGGTAACAGCCGTCGAGAGATTGTCCGGATTCGGCAAATGTCGCTCCCAACAAGCTATATACTCTGTCGCAGCTTTCAGTGACTACAATGGGCAACGGCCAACTGATGGGTTAAAAGGGATGCTAGGAAGATATGATGCATGACGAGTGCCAAGACAGGAAAACGCTATACATCTTAATAATAATGTAAGAGCTTGGGAAAGGACGGTAGCGGAACAAGTCGGAGATCGCACTGGATAAACCCAGTGCAGGGATTTGAAGATTCTGGTAGGATGTGATTTTTTGACTCAGACTTGCCTTTACCGCATCCTTGTCGCGGTATGACTTCTAATGCAATAGCTTCCGAGTCACGATCTGGTTACGTCGGCCATCATGGCCGCGAAAACACATAATCAACACTTTGATAAGCATTTGCTGTACGTGAAGTCGCGACTCAGCAGTATCTGAGGTATCATCATTGCCATCCAGAGACCAATGCTGTGTGGGATAGACGTCGTATTTCGTTTGGTATCATGATAATGTTTGTGTGCCTTTCGTCTTGTGCATCTCCATCCTTGCCGACCTGGCGCCAAATTGGATTGCCCTTTTCTTCCCAGCTGCAGCATTCCGTAATCCCAGCTTCCATGCCAACAATCGCAACAACCTCTTGCCTGGCTCTAGTATGGGCCTGGAGCCGTCTTCGTTCGTATTGACCTGTCCGAACCCACATTTCTCCCAAACAGGAAGTCTCAAAGCCCAGCTCACCAGATCCTCGTCAAGATAAGGGTAACGTACCTCCTTTCCCCAATGCGAAATTATCCGATCATCGCGGCCAAGGTTGCGTTTTCCAAGTCTGTTGAAATCAAGTTCAAGCTCATCTGCGAGACCAGGGTAACCTCTACGGTTGAAGGCAGTGGCATGCCGTGTATAGCCTCCAAACAACTCGTCTGCCCCAAGACCTGAGAGCAACACTCTCGCAGGCGTCGTGTAAGGGATTACCTCGTCGCCGCTTTCAATTCGAACTGTACCGATGCCTCTCGCAGTAAAATAGAGCGCGTATGCTATTGAGAGGTCCATTTCCGTGTTATGCGGATGAATCAGAGAGATGACCCGAGACCTATGAGCCAGGGTATCCGAGTAGGGGATGTCAATAGACACAAAACGCCACGTCCGTCCTGGACATATAGTGAGCAATTCTGAGTACGAAGAAAGGCCAGTCATGCGATCTGGGCAGAAGGAGTACGCCGAGCGAGGAATTTGAGACAGCTGAGAAGCTCCTGCTGCTTGGACTACCCGCGGATTTTCGAACGCAACATTCAAGAGATCGATGTCTTGCTCCTTCGAAAGAGTATCGTGAAGTATGCGAGCTAAAACGGTACAGTCCAGCCCCCCAGAGAATAGCACTGCAATGCGGGTTGGAGCCACCGATTGAGACGGCGGTAAAGGGATTCCATACGTACGGAGAGATAACGACGACTGAAGACGTTGAAGAAGGTCGCACATCGCTGGAGCATCCGGCTTTAGGGCTAAGAAAGGATGACCTCGGGTCTCTCTGTTCAGTTTTGGAAATGGGGAGCGCTAACATTGGTCAATTCCTTAGATCTTCAAGTAGAAGGGGAATGTGTGGCACCAGAGTATGGGTCAAATTAGACTTGCAATGGTCAGCGACCCATGGGATATGAGTGACTGGATCGATATCATCTGATAGGTCAATGTCCGCTGTCAAGTCAAGCACGTAGATTCCATCGGCTTCGACTTCCATCCAGTCTTCGGATCCCGTGGGATCACCTATACTTGAAAGCACAATACTCGTATTTGAGTACCTTCTGATAAGAAGCGACCGTCTACCCAGCGCATCTCGTCCGTAGAATACTCGATGATGTTGGGCGTCGTAGAAAACGAACGCATAAGGCCCTGTAATGCTGCTCAATATATCAATAACTACTTGCAGACAATGATTTCGCGAAGTAAAACCACGGTCTGCTTTGTCGCTGTGGCTTTTTGTTGCATTCAGGAAAATGTTAAACACGTATTCAGCATCATTGCCTTGGATTGATTGGTTTCCTATCCACCAGGCCTCCCCGTTCCAACAAAGTATAGAACCTGACACCGGATCTCTCAATGGTTGTTTTGCGATAGACCTTCCGCGCAGTGATAGGACAGTTGAGAGAAAGGTAAGAAAGTAGACCCGTTTTTGCATTTTCGAGCAAGTCTTGCGAGATACTGTTGTCTCAAAAGTGACCGTTGGTGAAACTAAGTCGGCTCCATCCGGGCCTCTTCTTTTGAGATCGTCTAATAAGGTGTTACTGGGAAGCTGATGCTTCTCTTGACAACAAGAGAAGAATATGCCACACATTATGAGTGAGGAAGTCGGTTTGGGAAGAACGCTTCAGAACCTTCGACTGTGGAGTCTAAGAGACTCTACCTTAGGGAGCGGGATGAGATGCTCGAGTTGTACTAGTACGGTTCTTCAACGTCTATTGTTTACTGTAATCAAACCGTCATTTAAGATGATTAGTACGTACTATAGTCTTATGGTTTTGACTGATATCCTGTAAATCTAGCTTACATTTTTAGAACCTTACGTATTCCTTGAGAGATAGATGTGACTTTGCAAGGGGTCTAGGCTAGAGCATCGGCCCCACGCGGGTGACAAAAGTCATGAAACACTAACCAAATAAAGAGTAGGGCCGTCCTCACGAGAATATTTGGGTAAGGTAAGGTAGTGTTTCATAACTTTTGTCACCCGCTATGTGGGCCCGTACTATATAATACAGCTGACTAATCATCTCGCAATAAGTTAAAGCTCTAAATTATTCTTAATCTATACGTAAAGTATAATATAATTAATATCGAGATTAAAGATATAATAATTCTTATCGAATATTAAGTATAAGCGATACTAGTAAAGAGAGTTCTCGTACTTAATAATAAACTATATAACGTTAATACTTTTACTATCGACGCGTATTAAGGCGAAGAAAAATTCGTAATTATATTATATATAATAAAAAATACGTTATTAGACTTTATATTAAATTCTAATTAATTTCTTATAAGCTATAATAGAGCGAGAGATTATCTTACAATTATCTATAACTATTAAGACGTATAATTCGTGTCACGGTACAACCCCAGCATGGGCCCAGTACGCTTAGTCATGGGGCTTGGCAACCCACATATCTCGTCCAGCTAGATAGATTCAATCAACATCATTAATCCACACCACGAATATCAGAACTAATGATTCTTATTCCTTGACACTTATTATTTAATTATATTAATATCTACGCTCATAACGATTAGACTTTAGAGTAATATATAGACGCTTAACTTTTGAGCTAGTAATACACCTATACGTGACGCGACTGTTCTACGGGCCGGCTTGATTTCATATAACGGTAATTAATCTTTTAGCCTGTCAACACGGTTCCAAGCCCCACATAAATTCGCCAAGGGAAGTAGGTACCTCGTAGATTTAGTCAGATCCCTGAGGGAAACGAGGGCAAGTGCGGAAAGGTGTCAGCTTGCGTCACCATGGCAAATGGCGGCTTTGGCGTCTACCTTGAAAGCCGCAGTCTTGGCTTCACTAAAGTACTTAAAGGACTCCGTACTGTTAACTCTTGGATCCTCCAATTTAACAGCTTCAAAGCTCGATCTTCAGATAGGCCAGGCCTTTTTCCAACGGCTAACGACAAAAGTGCTTAGCAACCGAGTGCCGGAATTCCGTTCTTTAGAAACTACATTTACCAACCCATTTCCCCTACACTGAGATACCACTTTCTCGATGCAGCCGAACTCATGTCTTCGACGAAGCCGTCTGCGGATATTCTCCAACCATCCTCATTTAGACATGACATAGATTCCACATACGTTCTAGGAATGAAAAATACTTCGAGCGAAGCCAACCAGGGTCAAGTAGGCTCTCTCGAGGCAATAGCACCATTAAAGGGTGACAGCAGCCAACAAGGATCCCATATACTGGTAGACTTGGGCGACGGAGACCAGAGTCGGTGCCGACTACGGCAAGATGTTGCTGAAGGCAAGGGATCAGATGCGAGTACAGAGCTTGAGCACAGGACGGAGCTAATGTCGATGTCTCCAGAGCCAGCGGTCTCCCGGGCAGATAAATTTGGCAATCAATATACAGAACGTGATGATGTTCCTAAGGGATCGAGCTATGAAGGGTTAAAAGATGACGTCTACTTGGATCCAGCTCCTAAAACACCCCGTCAGGAAATTTCGCCGTCAAGGAATCCAGCCATCGCTGCGGAACCCCAGGACGATGGCTCCACATCCGAGATACAAAGCATCATGGACCAGTTTGATGATGGTAAAGACCACATCGCAGGTGATGAGATTGGTCAACCAACCTTAGAGACCGGAAAGTCTCATTTAGGCGCTCCAATAGAGCATCCTCCCAGACGATCCAGTCTTGAACCATTGAGACCTGGGATTCAAAATCCGAGCAGCGATCCCGCTTTAGGTTTAGAAGCTCCAGTCCAGGAGGGTCCCACTTCCAAAGATGAATTTAGAGCTCCTCAAACGCGGTCTTCTGGTTTGCCACAATCTGTATGGTTGCAAGACACGAATACACCATCTTCTCCAAATTCCTCCATGTCAATACCAAAACTACCCCTACCAGAGCCGGACCCTGAACCTGACCTCCCATTCGACTTTCATCGATTTCTAGAGCAGCTCCGCCATCGGACTGCTGACCCTGTAGCCAAGTTCCTCCGATCGTTTCTCGTTGAATTCGGCAAAAAACAATGGATGGTCCACGAACAGGTCAAGATCATCAATGACTTCTTGTCTTTCATCACGAACAAGATGGCTCAATGCGAGGTTTGGCGAGATGTCTCAGACGCAGAATTTGATAATGCAAAAGAAGGCATGGAGAAGTTGGTCATGAACAGGCTCTATTCGCAGACATTTTCGCCTGCGATTCCAGCACCAGCTCCCGTTCAGATAGCCAAGGGCAAGAGGAAGGTTGTAGAGAGAGCACTCGGTCCGGGCAGGAAAGGTCAGCACCAAGAAGATATTGAGCGAGATGAGATTTTGGCCCAGAAGGTGCGGATCTACGGGTGGGTGCAAGAAAAGCACTTGGATATTCCGCCTATTGGCGATAATGGGAGACGGTTTCTGATCCTGGCTCAGCAGGGTGAGGCATCGCTCTCAGTCCGCCAGCTCCGGTCTAGATCTGACGTTTCAACAGAATTGTTGAAAATCAAAACGTATAGAGCTCCACGTGATAAGGTCATATGTGTACTGAATTGTTGTAAGGTTATCTTTGGTGAGACAGCATTGAGTCGAGTTTGGGGTAATCAACATCTAACAACTTCCAGGTCTATTGCGCAACTCGAAAGCCTCGGATACTTCAGCCGATTCATTCGTGCCTCTTTTAATCTATGTCGTTCTCCACGCGAGCCCTGACCACCTTGTTTCCAATGTACAGTACATACTCCGTTTCAGGAATCAAGAAAAGCTTGGTGGAGAAGCAGGCTACTATCTCTCCTCGCTAGTAAGCTTGCAGTCTTGAACACCCTTGAGAGGACTATTCACCTAAGGGCCGCTAGATGGGAGCGATACAGTTTATTGAGAACCTCGACCGAACTTCTTTGACGATATCTGACGAGGAATTTGAAAAGAGTGTTGAAGCAGCAGTCTCCGTTATCGCCGAACGGCACAAGGAAGTAGAGATCCTACCACCACCGCCATCACGTCCACTCGCTCACCCCCAAATATCAGAAAAGTCTGGACTGAGCCAGCCAGAGGTCGTTCCTCGGAACTCCATAGAAGCCGAATACAGTACCCCGAGGAGACCCACGTCCTCTCGAGACTATTCCAGGTCCCTTGCTGGTAACGACGGGTCAGATGAACAAACTGCTGTAAGTGGCTTACTACGAACCATACAGAGGCCCTTGTCAAGCTTGGGTAAGATGTTCTCCGATGATCCTTCCAGCCCGCCACAGTCAGGGCCTCGAGCACAACCAGGGCCTGCCTTTCAGCCAAATCCACCCCAAAGGCTGTCACCAGCAGTTTTTCAACCGCCCCGAAATAGCAACGATATGATTAGACCGAGCGAAGAGTCCAGAGTGGTCGGAAAATCCAGTCAGAGCCCTGAGTCAACACTTAGTGCAGAAGAATCGGCTGCACGTCAAGCGAGCGCTGAATGCGCTCAAGCTCAGCGGATAGAGCGAGCTGAGCACCAGGATGTAGTGGAGTCAGTAAAGACGTCAAACCGTATATTGAATGTCTTGCTGATCAACGCTCCACCAGAACTCTTGCAGGAATGTTTCCGGATTTGGACAAAGACATTATTGATGATGTTATTAGATTGAAGCAGGGCAGGTAAGCCAAAATTGACGGTTTTCGCGCGGGGCTCTACCGTAGCTGATCTTCTTACTTTTCGTGTAGAGTCGGGTTGGCAGTCGATGCTTGTCTTGCGTTGAATCCATGAAAACCATAGAAGCTTCTCCAATGTTGATTGCCTGGATGACAGCATGACTGCCTAAGAAGTCGGTATCGATATAATTCCGTCTCATCCTCGAGCCGTACCATCTACTACAATTTCAGTCATACGTCGGCATTAGTGGTCTACAGCTCTGGTTGTTCCCATCCCAACGACGAAATTGTGATACCTTATCATATATCATAGGGCATTTCCCTTTGTTGCTTTCGATCAGACGACAACCTGCAGTAGACACAAGAAAATATCCTGCCCATTGCGTCTTTGCAACTAAACACAGTCCTGGGACCCGGTCTTTTTCCTCTTTGCAGGATTGATCTAGAGTCGAGCCAGAAGTATTCTAGGTCTCTAAGCAAAGATACTTCAGACTAAGTGCTCGATAGAAGCAGAACTTCTATTTCAACATTCGGGAGCTTTTCAGGTATCGTCACAGTTGCTGCTTCTTCTGGCAACACACCTGCAGCATGGTAGGCTTTATCTGCTGGCGAACTTTGGTGAAACTCCAATACACAGTTGAATACGAAGTCCATACCTAACGCAGACATGGTCACTGAACGTTTGTTTCTCCCAGTGGCGACTACCGATTCAAGACGACGGCCGCAGAGGCGGCGATCGAGGCTAGTTTGATTTGGGTTGGATGCACTTGCCGCCCATACAGTCCTTCGTGCTAGGGTTCTGCCTACTTGATATTTCACCAACCATCATTTCTATCTTCCCAACACTCTATAACGCGGATCTCAAGTTACCAAGTTTTCGAACTTGCTACCTATATCAGAAGGATCTATCATGGCAGGCCCACGAGATAGGAGTCGTCACCGCGGCATGGAGAGTCATGATCAGTATGAGTTGCAGGATTTGCAGAGACCCCACCGCAGTCTAACTGGTGAAGGATCGACTGCCCACAGCGAAGACACATATGATGATCGTAATCATGGCCACCCGCAGGACTCAGGAGCTCAGGGTTTGAACCGAATGATTCTAAGGATGTGCAAAGAACGATTGGCGGGACTTCTAGGAACCTGCAAAGCTCGATCGGCGGAAGTTCTGTGGATGTGCATGCAATGGCCGTCAAAGCATCGGATGACGACGCTTTTTATGGCCTCCATCGTTTGCATCTTGGTGCTCTTGGCCTCCAAGCGTCTCAATCCTAGTATCGAGCCTCCTACCTACTGGTTTAATGGGAGTACCGGGCGAGCAGGGGGACATGACCAGTCCACCATAACAGTAACCCATAGCTATGGCCCCACTGTGTATCGCACAATCAGTGTCCACTATAAACAGTTTTACGGTGCGAGACCGATGCACCATCAGGAACCAGTAGTAGTCCCCTCGAATTTTGGACCAAAGGGCCAGGTGAAACGTCAAGACTTGTCACACCCTTATGTGGGGACACGAACATCCACTTCAGTCCCTGGACTGTACTTCATGCCGATGTCATCTACAAAGGGAGACTGGTTACAGACGCAGCAGGACACTTATCCTTCATCCCGCCCCATGAGCAATACCCAAGGTTCACAGTCCCGACAGGGAAGCCTTAGCTTAGGAGAGTCGAAATCAGAACCCAAAGGTCTACTCCGGTCTCGCGAAGTTGGCCCTCCTCGCTGGGGAGTGGAGGCATTATATGGGTTTCGTCGCCCCGGCCATCCTGGCCTTCAGTTCTACAAAGGTTGGTGCATCGAAAATGCCTGTAGCCCTCACAAACAACTCAGTTCGATGTGCAACACGACTGAGACCATCTCCGACTCTTTTCGAAAGCAAGAATGTGAATGGTGTTGGCCGGAGAACCGCAGAAAGCATCAGGAAATCGCGAACCACTGCACGGAAGTCTCAAAACGTGCGTTCAACGCTGTATTTGTAATTTGTGGCATTCTCCTCTTTTGCACGCTTGTCATCGCTATCTTATTAGCTACGCGAATGCTCCAACACAGGCGAAGGGCTAGAGCGGATCGCATTCTCCACGCAGAAGCAACGACTGCTTTTTCAATTCAGGAGAAAATCGCCAGCGTCCCAAGCCATCGATTTTTACACAGCATCTCCAAATTCGGTAGACCTTTCAGTGCCACAAAGTATAGAGTCGGTCAGGAGATCGCAACTGGAGGTAGCGATCCACGTCAAAGAGTTCCGGTCCTTCCTCCAGCTCCCCCTGCCATTAGCTCTCGTGTGTTCCATGAAATTGAGAACATGGGTCAAGGAAGTTTGCTGTGGGGCGCAGGGACCAACAGCAGCCAACAAAATACCCAAGGGATGCCGCGTCGATCTTCAAGACAACTCAGAGCTGTCAGCTCAGGAAGCGAGCAAATACCTTCTGAGGCAAAGTATCGGCGAGATCCTGGCGCTAACTTCCACAATCTTCACCGCCTTACAGAGCGTAGCTGAACAAAAAACTTTTTGGTTGCAAATACACAGTGAAAGGCTGGTCCGGCCCTGTTTTTAATGAGTAGCCTATTCTCAACATCGCTCGCTAAAAACTTAGACGCTCACGTGGAGTCTTGCGTTTCATCATCGCCGAATAGGATATAGGCTCTTTGTTTCACTGCTATGTTGGGAGAAGGAAGAGCATCGGACGACATCCACGACGAGAAGATGGTCTTTTCACTATAGCTTTGCATTACCTTTTGGCATGGGTACGATAGACTACTAGGGGCGCTAGCACTTGTAATCCTAGTATGATTCAATTCGGAAAGCATTGTCAATGCGTTTTTCCCCAAGCCAGTCATCCACTTCAGTGATGAATGTTCTCTTATTCGGCAGACACACATGTACGTAGCTCTACGAGACTTTCAAGGAGGGTTTCTGAGCGTCCTATCGCCTGTTAGGACCAGCATGCCAGGCAAGGTTGACACAGGAAATCCGGTACTCGGGAGGATACAATCTTGCCCGCGATAGAGTTATTGTGAAGAGTAAGCTCGTAATCAGAGCTGTATTCGATGGAAATACGGGTCCGGCTATTGAAGAGTTGAAGGCGGATGAAGACTGTTATTTTCGGAAAGCATGAGCGTCTGGCCGACGAGAAGTGAGCTATGTTCAGAGACTGCGAGGAGACCCGAGGGAGTTGATGAAGCCACCCGATGTGATTCAGGGTCGCTTGATTTCGCTTTCCTTCTTCTGTACGGTTACTACGATCATTAATGTTTCGAGTCCGGATCTCCTCGAAATCAGCTTCGCTGGAACCACATGTTCTTTATTAAAGCATAAATGCTAAACGCCCTCGTATCTTCCCGCGGCCGGATCGTTGAAACGGTCTGGACGCTCAACAATAGGACTTCCCAACGCGTTGAAGTGGTTTGAAGTACCCGATCTTCCCAATTCAAAACATCTTGCTTTCATTCCAGGGACTGGACTATTTGCCGCGGTGACCCTAATTCGTAAGCGCCGTCGTGTATCACCCTTACTATGATGGCGCAGGCGCTCATCGAACTTGTACTTGCTTGTGTACGCCACCAGCGTGGTGTCCCGCCCGTCTCAAGGACTGACCACACTGTATTCGGAGTTGCTTACATTTTGGTCGTGTGAGAGTTGTTGGCTGTGGCTTTGATGAAAGAGCGGCCTCAAGGTATTCGACACTACAAGGTGTGGGGACATGAATTAAATAAGGCGGTACCTTTGTCTGCTTTGCTCGATTTGCTCGTTTTTGGCGCTTAGGCACCTCTTCCTGTGCCTCTCGAATCGCTGCAAGAAGTTCTGCTTGCTCTCGAACCTTGACTGGATGTGTGACTTCTGCTACTACTTCTGGGCTCAAAGGTGGCAACGTCTCCAATACAGTGACCTTTCGTGGGGGTGCACGAATTCGTCGATGGGTTGTGGGGACTTGGAACCCTATAGCAGGGCTGATGTCAAGAGGACCGTAATCATAAGATTGCATTATAGTCGAGTCATCAGCCTCGAGATCTCCCGTGATTCGTGAGTAGTGATTATGTACGAAATTGTACTCGGGCATGAACGCGGGTTTGGCTGGGTTTGGACTTGGGTTTCGACCCAAAATGGTGGCTGATAAGGGTTGGTTCTTCAGCGGCGATATAGCTGACGCACTATTGGGGGCTGGAGGGTATGTTGGCCGAGCGATTTTTGCCTCACCTCCAACCCATGATGCACCTAACGATGAAGCACGTGGTAGGGTCTGTGTCTGGGAAGTTTGGGCGTACTCCTGATCCCATGCTAAGTCTGTTCTGCCATGTACCTCGCCGACGGTTTGGCGCTGCGTGTACTTCTCATAGAGATCTATAGACCTATTAATACAGCGGCTTATCAAACTATATGTGCTCTGGTCAACCTTTACCAACGATAGCTCGAATTAAGTACTCAAAACTGCTAACGATTGCGCGAGGAGCCTATAGCCAGCCTCTATGCCAAGTTCAAGAGAGGGTAACCCCAGTGGACAGACTCAGAGAATGTTCTTAGGATAGATAGAAGGGATGTTCGAACGCTGATTGTATTTAACAGGTTGCTGATGGAAGGATGGCGGAGGAAGAGTTCTTTGGTTTCAAGGGACAAAAGACCAGAATGTTATACGTCTACCAACAACACCACACTTAATATATTACAGACTGCAAACATGCTATTTTCCTCACAAGGTCTTTAGAAGCTTCGCCCAATGTGTCAAACATGCACCAATGGACCGCACTTGACGACATTATACCTAGAATAACAAACACTGCTCCACACGTATCGTGTAAAGAGACACAGAGGGCAATAGATTCATATAAACCACGATATCCATTATATCTACGGTTTCAAGCATTAGACAAGTCAAGGATATTTGGAATTGGTGCAGAAATTCATTGCACTAGGAGAGCTTCACTGGTTTCAACTGGCTTCGACTGGAAGATACAAATGTCAATAGATCAGTGGCAGCTCTTGAGTTCGTTAAACTTGGCAGATCCCAAGGATAAGCGGCTGCTGAAATCCAGTCCAGCTGCAGCAGGCTTTCATTGTCACGGATATTATGCAGATGTTACTGCAGCCTCCGTGAGTGCCAGTGAAGCAACAGCCGGTTCAGTAAGCGCAATGGCTTACAGCTACTGAGCATATCCCACTTGAATGGCAATCAGTGCTGGCTTGGTCGGTCACCGTCAATGAAAATTGAGCGAAGGCAGCTTGAATAGCTATTGCACACAATGACCGAGGGGAAACTACAGAAGAGTAACACTGGAGACTGGGGAAGGCTTGTGCCAAGGGAGGGATGCTTTTAAACCTCAGCCAATGCTAAATTGTAATTAGGCCGATGCAGTCACATTCCCCTAATTAGTAAGGCCCCCTCATAGTAATTTAAGCATTTATCTTACTTTCTCTTCCTTTCTTTCAATATTTCGCTATCGCTATCTAAACATCTTCACTTTATCTTATCGTCATTAGATCTTCGCGTATATTGTTTCTTTAGCGTATTATAAACTTCTAAGATCTCGTCGTTCGTTAATTATCTTAATATAACGCGTTCGAGAATATTTAGAAGAAGCGCGATTGATACGATAGCAATCTCGGGAATATCGATCGTAATTGTATTTCGTTAGCGTACTCGAATAAGAATTTAGCTCTTAATTAAGAGATAAAGAATAATAATAATTTTAATAATAATAAATAAAGTTAGTTCACGTATTTTAACGAGTTTAAATTATCGTCGCTATTAAAAATAAATATTTTCTCTATCTTTTATTATTCTTCGATTAAGCGAAAGATAATTAATAATTTAAATAAATAAAAAGAATCGTAAAGAGAAATTAAATATAATAAAAAGACGTCTAAGATATTTTTAGAGATCGCGTTAATAATATTAATATTAGGACTGCAATTAGATTAAGTTAATAATAATATGTAACGAATAAATTAAGTCTAAGGAGAAACTATCTATCTAGAAAGAAATATCTAGAAGAAACGCCAAGGCCTATAGAGGCTAGTCCCGATTGGGAAGGTAAGTTGACTTGATATTATAGACCTATATAATTATTACACTTATAATATTATCCCCCTTTCTAAATAGCGATGTTTTAGCGCTATAGAAGAATAATATTCATATAAAGAAATTATTTAGAACGCCTAGAAGAAACGCATGCTAATATAAATATAAGGCGTTTCGATTCGCTCGAAGCTTAATCGAGCCGAGCTTCTTCGCTTAGTTTATCGTAGCGTTAGCGAATAAATTTAAATAATAAGTAAAAATTAATTGAAGTCTAATTCCTTATTAGGCCTAGCGCGATTTATTAGAATATCGTCTATAAAATTTATTTATTACTTTCTTAAAGTCTTCGAACTTATTTTAATTCGCGTAGTATTAATTATTATCTCTATTTAGATCGATTTATTTAATTTTATACTAAAATCGCTTATAATAACGCCTAAAATTTAATATATCGTTTACGTCTTATAACTCTTTCTCGTTAATTAATTATAAATCTAAGAGAATTATACTTCTATTCTAATAAAGAATATATAGTTATAGATTTTAATATTTTAAGATTAAAGATTAAATAAATTCTTATATTATAAGAAAGCTCTAAATAATATAAGATATCGACTCGCTTAAAAACTTTATACAAATCGAGTTATTTATCTTCGAGGTTTTTATAGAGACGTTTAATTCTAATGTTTTTAAACGATAATTAGACTTAGTCGCTTACATCGTAAATAATCTTCTTACGATATTTATTCGTCTGTGCCTTTATAACTCTAGTCTCTACGTATTCTCTTTAATTATAATCGTTCAAATTCTAGAATCTTCTCTATTTTAATTATAATATCTTCTATTCTTAAGACTTATAGACGTTTACGTATAATCTCGTAGAAAGTATAATCTTAATCGAAGAATATATAAGAATAAAAATCTTAATTAAAATAAAAGAAAGTAAGAAATATAGCGAATAAGATATTATTATTATTACTAAATTTTATTATAAGAATTTATTTAACTTAATCGTCTTATAAGTAATTATAATAAATATAAAGATCTCGCTTTATATTCTAATTAGCCCTCTCGATCTAATTAGCCCTCTCGATCTAATTATTCGTCTCGAGATAATAAACGATAAATAAATTAATCTTAATACGTAGTCGCTTATAGAGACTTCTTTAAAGCGTAGATATAAATTATATATCCCTATCTAATATAAGAGATTATAATAACTTATATAGTCGAAAGAGATTTTATATAAGAATTTAAATAAGTTTCTCGAATAAATAATCGCTATTTTCTTAATAATACGATACGTAGTAACGCTTCTTTATAAGATAATATATAAGGATATAAATAGCGTTAAAATCGTCTAATAGAGATAGATCGATAATAAAGTCTATAGAAACGTCTTATTAACGATCTTAAGAAATTAAGAATAATATTAATAATTTATTTATTTTATCTCGTGGGGCTTTATTACGTTAATAATAATAATAATTATAAATATATTATTTAATTGTTTTAATGTAGTTAGATTAATAGTAATAATATAGAAGTAAGTTAATCGTTCTTCGTATTTCTAGATAATTATTAAAAAATTAATTATAAATCTCTCTTAATAGCTTTATATAAAACTCGATTAAGACTTATAATAGTTCGTTCTTAAAGAGTGCTTTATCGACGATATAATATTAACTTAATATATAATTATAAAGTTTAATCTAATTATAATTCATCGCTTCGCGAAATTCGTTATATATAAAATCCTCTTAATTAATCTTATAAATTCGTTTAAATAAATCTTCTTCGATTTCTATAACTCGAATTTAAACACGATTCGAGATAAGAATCGTTTAATATTAATATTAACTTCTTTTATTAGCTTCGTTCGCTAAGATAGATAATAATATTCTCGTTAAAGCGTCGACTTTACTATTAACTATTTTCGCATAAAAGATAATCTAAAAATTAAATTTAGATAAGATATTTAGATAGCGAGCTTAACGGCGTGTAAGCTTCTTATTTTTTATAAAGATTTTTAAGATTTAATAATTAATAAATGCTTAAATAGATAATTCGATATATTCTAATTTTAGTTATTAATATTTAAAGTATCGCTAATAACTTCTTATTATAAATATAATAATTGTATTTCGCTAAAATTATATTCTTATTATAGAATATTATCGAATATAGAACTTTATCGCTATTATATTAAGATAAGATTTCTTTTAGTATATAGTTAAAAGAATTAATCTTAAAAATAGTTTAACGTTTAAAATCAAAATAGCGTAGAATTAAGATAATAATTATACGCTTTTTAAGATCTTTAAACGACTTAACGTAGATCTCGTTTTAGACGAAGAAAGTATTCTTCTTCGTAAGATTAATTAAAGACTTAATTAATTTAAAAAACTTATAAATAAAGCGTTGATAAAAGTTTATAAATTTTATAAAGTCTTAAATCTTCTTTAGATTTATAAAGATATTTTAATTAAATATAGCTTCGATCTTATAAGAATTTATTCGTAGATTAATTTTTAATATAATAATATTTAGAAATATAATTTCTTTAATATCGAATTCGTATTTCTTAATATTAGTCTATAGACTAATCTCTTATAAACGTTAAAGAACTTATTTAACGTGCTTTTAATATTTCGTCTTCGTTTAATTATAGATAAGAATATCGTCTAAATAGATTTAATAGAAGTTGTTTAGAAAATCGAATAAAATATTATTAATATATTATTAAAAAGTGCTCGATATATTTATTAATCTAAAGAATAATACTCGATACTTATAGACTTCGAAAACTATAATAAAGATTATATAATTCTTATTATTAAGGTTTATTCGTAGCTTATTAAATGCGACGATAATATTTAAACGAATAAAATATCGATATCTTTTAATTTTATTAATAACTTCCTCTATTAGAGAAAGTAAATATTAATTATTTTTATTATAATATTTAATTTCCGATAATCTGTATAAAAACAAAGATTATTATTAATTTTTAAGATAAATAGAATCGATAACGAATAAAAAGTCTTACTAGAAATTATAAAGTTCTTAAATAAATTATTTATTAAATATTCTTTAATCTTCTAAAGCTTATAAAAAGATATATAATAAACGCGACTTTAAGACGATTTAAAGTTATTAATAAACTCGATCTTATAATTATAAGAGCGATGCGAAGAAAGCTAATCGATTTTAAAACGATTAAAAACGTTTAAGAACTTCTAATACTTAAGAGAAAATTATTTCTTAACGTCGCTTAGATATAGATAGTAGTCTTTATTAAAGAAAAACTAATTTCTTTCGCTCTAGATTTAGCGTTATATATTATATCTTAATTAATATCTTTTATCGATATCGCGAATAATTAAATCTTAGAATACTTTGTCTATTTAATTAATATCGTAAAGAAAATAATAATAATATTATAAATAGAGAATAAATAATTTTTAGATATTGATTAAAAATAAGTAAGAATCTTTAATCGAGATTTAATTAATTTAAAAGTTTTAATTAAGAGTATTAATTTAATAGAGAAATAAGAGATAGAAATAGAAGAAGTTTATAATAAATAGTTTCGAAAGAGAATAAAGTTATTACTTATATCTAAAAATATATTAAAGCGATTTATTTATAATTTATTTAAAATAATTATATATTATTTTAAATTCGCTATAAGTATTAAGATTATAAGTTTCTTATATCTCGAAAGAATAAGATTTAGATATATAACGTAAATAATAAGTTTCTTATTAAGTTACTCGTTATAGTCTTAAATTAATCTAGACTTTATAAGAGAAATAAGTTATATATCTAATAACTAATAAATCTCGTAAATTAGACGTTTGTTAATAAACGCGTATTTGATAATCTCGATATCGATAAGAATTTAAACGTAATAAACCTTTTTTTAAGAAATTAGACTTTCTCGAGCTAAAAACGATTTGAATATAAATAATTTATATCGAGTCTCTTTTAGATTATATAAGAATAGAGTCTTATCTTAACTTATAATTATAAATAAAGTTATAAATTTCTCAAATCGAATTATTTAAACTTCGATTCTACGAAATTCTTTTTATTCTAATTTTTTATCTTATTAATTTAATAAGAAGATCGATATTTTAAATAAGCGAATAATGAGTATCTCTTCTTATAACAAATATAATAAATATCTTTCTTCTAATTCTTAATAATTTTTCGCTATTATTACTTTATAGCGAAAAAGAAAAGACGTTAAAAAATTAGATTCGTTTAAGAAAAGAAGATATTTATAGAATTAGATATAAACGTTATACGCTTAAAGACTTATATCTTATTTATCACCTTCTTAGTCTTCTTAATTACCTTTTCTTAATATATAATATAATACTTATTATCTATTCGAGTTAAGAATACTTTCAAAGCGAATATCGTGATAAATTCGATAAGAGAAATAATTTAGATCGTGCGAAGACGAGAGACGAGCTTCTTATCTATATCCCGAAGTTAAGTTTTATTTAATATACTTAACTTTATAATAAGACGTCTAAATACGGGTCGGAAAGGTGTGGTATATTTGATGGTATGGGACTAGTTTTTCGAATACCATATCGAAAGGTATAAGATATCACATACTCCCATTGGGTTTCTAATAAACATATTACGTGATATTTTTTTATATTCTAAAGATACGTAAAAAGCTTAAGCGAACGCTTATATAATTATAAAATTCTATAAATAGATTAAAAAGATATAATTTTTTAAAAAAAAGTTGAAAAAAAGTTGAAAACGACTATGTTCAATAGATACCACACCTTTCCGACCCGTACATCTAAAGTCTTAATAGAAGTCGCTAAATGAGAGATCTTATTATTTTAAGATCTTATATTCACGAGCTTTATTTATTTTATAATTCGAGTTCTCAAATAACTTTTATAAATTATTTAAAATCTTATTAATAATTTAATAGAGATCGAAGCTTAAATAATAAGATTAAGTATAAATAACTTTAGTTACTTTCTTATTAATGCGTGACTTAATATAAGCGATTTTAATTATCTTATTATTAAAATAATCTTAATTAATCTTTAACTTATTAAATATTTAACTAATTTAATTATCTTATTAAAATTCTTTATCGTTAATTAATATTAAAGAATAAAAAAACTTTTTAAAGCGTCTAGCTAAGATTTAAATCTATATTAAATTAATAGATCTCTTACGAGATCTTCGAAGTTAATATTAAAATTTTTATATTTATTATTATAAATAATCATAGACTAATTAAACTTAATTAAATATAATTCTAATCTTTTTCTTCTTTTTTTATTCTTTTTTATATTTTAGCTTATAATTCGAACTTTCTTTAAGCAAGAAATCGTATAATTAAATAACTTTTATTCTAAGATCGCGTTATTCGCGAAGTTTATCTAAAATAATTAAAAACTCTTTAGAGTTCGTATTAATTCACTAAATTAATTATTCTTAAATAACTATATTCTAGACGAAGATAAGATTCTTAGGCGCGCGAAAAGTATTTTTAAATAATATAAATACTCATTAATTTAAAGTATTTTTAAGATAGCGTTTTAAATTAAGAAATAGCGTAGAGTAAATTACGAGATCTATTCTCATCTAAGAATCTCTCGCGTCCTACTTCGTATTATAAAGTATTTTATAAAAATTATAAATAAATCGTCAAATATATAATATTAAGATATTATTCGATTTTATAAAAAAATTTTTTTTTTCTCTAAACTTTTAAATAGAATTACTTTTTTATACGAAACTCGCTCGAATCGAAATTAAAATTAATACGATAAAAATAAATTTAACTAAGTTTATAATAAGTGTCCTAAGCCGATTAAAATATAAGTAATAATTATTTAAATAAGATATACTTATAGACGAATAAGCTTTAAAAAATGCTCTATTAATGCGAGATATCGAGAAGTAAATTATATAAATAATTCTTATCGACGTATATACACGACTTTAACTACTATATTAACTAATAATAAAACGACTAAATCGTGTTAGAAATACGTCTAAAGCACACTAATCGATAAACTAATCGCGTGACTTACAGTCACATCGCGAGATCGAGTATCGAATATTAAGTGTTAAATAGATATTAAGATTATATTAATATTTAACTATAAGAGAGTACTTCGTATAATTTAAGAGCTATCTTATTATGATTTCTTTAATCTCGCTTACTTATAAGTCTTTAGTAATTCTATATAATTTAAATCTTTTAATAATATATTTATATAATTTAAGAAATATCAATTCTAAAATAATATATATTAATATCTTTTAAAGTCGTCGGTTATATTATAAACGAATTCTTTTAGCTCGCACGTTTAACGAGCGTAATAAGAAGATAAGACTTAATTTAATATTAGAACTATAATTAGATTAAGTTAATAGTAATATATAACGAATAAATTAAGTCTAAGGAGAAATTATCTATCTAGAAAGAAATATCTAGAAGAAACGTTAAGGCCTGTAGAGACTAGTCCCGATTGGAAAGATAAGTCGACTTGGTGTTGTAGACCTATGTAATCGTTACACTCGTAACAATTAAAGCTATTAAAGAATACTTTAGCGACTCGCGAGACTATTCTTTTAATAAAATTATTTATTAAGTAATTATCTAAGCAATACGAGACGTATTAGTTATTAATTAATAATTTCTAAATATATAATAAATTTAATAACGCGATAACTAATAAAGACACTTAATTATTTTATTAATAATATTACTTTTATAAAGACGAGATAATTAATTAAACTTATAGTTAGAAGAATAAGATCTTACGAATTATTAATCTCTATAAAATAAAATTAAAAATAATTAAGATCTATAGTTAATTAAATTATAGTATTCTTTTATCTATTAAACTTCTTTCTTTTATTAATAAAAAATTTTTATATTAAAAATATAATTACGATTAAGACTATGCTAATTAATGTAAAATTAACTCGTTTATAATAAATATTATTAATATAGTCGTTAGTGTAGACTATAAGATCTTCTTAGTTTATCGTAATCTAAAAGAAGTTAAATAAATTATTAATCTTACTACTTTATAGACTACTAATAATCGATATCTTAAGCTACTATACTATTATAATGTTAAGACTAAAGAAAAGAAAGCTTATTCTAATAAGCGTATTTAGAGTGCAAAGAACTTAAAGTAAGAATAAATAAATAATTATTTAAAGATTATGAAGTAGTTAAAGAATATTTAATATAAAAATATTATAGCTATAAGAAATATCGATAATTAGAAGACTATTGAAATATAAGTATTTTAAGTATTTTAAGTATTGTTAAGTATTCTTAAATTGCGATCGTGTGTATAGACTAACGAATAAACGATAGCCCGCTTAATGTTTCTTTAAAGACGAGAATATCTCGTCTTAATAAACTTCGTCTATAATATTAATATCTTAAAATAAAAGTTATTTATTATTATAACTCATAGCGAGTATAATAGATAACTTTTCTACGTTTATTTACTTTCTTTAATCGAGAATAATAATATTATTATAACGTTTCTTCGAAAAATTAAGTAGTAATATAAAAAACGAGATATCTAATAATTTTACTATATAATTATTAATAACTCTATAATTAAATAAAAGATCGTTTATCTAATATTTTAAGATCTTAAAGAAAATAAATAATAAATAAATTATTTTTTATATTATAAGTATAGCGAAAGGACGCTAAAGCTTAATTTAAGTAATAACGTTTATAAGAAATACGAGTCGAAAAGGTGTGGTATATTTAATGGTATGGGACTAGTTTTTCGAGTATTATATCGAAAGGTATAGGATATCCCATACTCCCATTGGGTTTCTAATAAATATATTACGTGATATTTTTTTATATTCTAAAAATACGTAAAAA